>OV702300.1:39825761-40008831 GCA_916181665.1 Avena sativa | reverse complement strand
GAGATGACCAAAAAAACTCGTTGTTTCCGCGTTTTATGGACATTTTCATGAGTTATTGCTCACAATTTGGGGGTTCTAGTGCGATTTGCATGACCCGTAAATACACGATACATCTTTGAGAGTTATGACCAAAATCTCGTAGTTTTCTCGTTCTATGGCCGTTTTCATGAGCTGCCCACAGGTTTGGTGTTCCAGAGCGCGATTTGTAAGGCCCATAAGACCCGACACATGTTTGAGAGACATGACCAAAAATTCTACTTTTTCACGTTTTATGGACGTTTTCAAGAGCTATTGCTCACAATTTTGGGGTTTCTAAGGCGATTTGCACGAATCATATCACCTCATACACGTGTGAGAGTTATCTGTAAAAAATCATTGTTTCATGTTTGATGGCTGTTTTCATGAGCTATTGCCTACAGTTTTGGGGTTCCATGGGGATTTTCATTGCCCGTAAAGACACGGTACATGTTTGAGAGTTATGACCGAAAACTCGGTATTTTTTAGTTTTATGGCCGTTTTCATGAGGTATCTCCCACAGTTTTGGTGTTCCAAGGCGATTGGCATGACCCATAAGACCCGGAACATGCTTGAGAGACATGACCAAAAACTCATCGTTTTCGCGCTTTATGGCCGTTTTCATGAGCTATTGCCCACATTTTTGGTGTTTTAGGGTGATTTGCAAGGCCCATAAGACCCGATATATGTTTGAGATACATGACCAAAAACTCTACGTTTTTCGCTTTTTATGGACGTTTTCATGAGCTATTGTCAACAATTTTGGGGTTTCCAAGGTGATTCGCATGAGTTGTAACACCTGATATATGGTTGAGAGTTATGAGCAAAAACTCGTTGTTTTCATGAGCTATTTCCCTTTTGGTGTTCCAGGGCGATTTGCAAGGCCCATAAGACCCAATACATGTTTGAGAGACATGACCAAAAATTCTATGTTTTCGCGTTTTATGGACGTTTTCAAGAGCTATTTTCCACAATTTTGGGGTTTCCAAGGAGATTTGCACGACTTGTAACACCTCATACACGTGTGAGAGTTATTAGTAAAAAATTGTTGTTTTCATGTTCTATGGCCGTTTTCATGAGCTATTGCCCAAAGTTTTGGGGTTCCAAGGGGATTTTCATGGCCCGTAAAGACACGATACATGTTTGAGAGTTATGACCAAAAAACGGTATTTTCTCGTTTCATGGCCGTTTTCATGAGGTATCTCCCACAGTTTTTGTGTTCCAAGGAGATTGGCACGACCCATAAGACCCGATACATGCTTGAGAGACATAACCGAAAACTCATCGTTTTCGCGTTTTATGGCCGTTTTCATGAGCTATTTCTCACAATTTTGGTGTTCTAGGGCGATTTTTAAGGCCGATAAGACCCGATACATGTCTGAGAGACATGACAAAAAATTCTACGTATTCGCGTTTTATGGACGTTTTCATGAGCTATTGCCCACAATTTGAGGGTTCCATGGGGATTTTCATGCCCCGTAAAGACACGGTACATGTTTGATTGTTATGACCAAAAACTCGGTGTTTTCGCATTTTATGGCCGTTTTCATGAGCTATTGCCCACTGTTTTAGCGTTTCAGGGCGATTTACACAAATCGTAACACCTGATACACGTTTAGGAGTTATGAGCAAAAACTCATCGTTTTCATGTTTAATGGTCGTCTTGATGATCTATTTCCCACAGCTTTCGTGTTCGAGGGCGATTTTCATGGCCCATAAGACATGATAGATGTTTGAGAGAGAGAGACCAAAAACTCGTCGTTTTCGCGTTCTATGGACATTTTCATGAGTAATTTCCCACAATTTGGGGGTTCTAGTGCGGTTTGCATGACTTGTAAGTAAACGATACATGTTTGAGAGTTATGACCAAAAACTCGTATATTTCGTGTTTTATGGCCATTTTCATGAGCTATTGCCCACGTCTTTGGTGTTCTAGGGCGATGCAAGGCCCATAAGACCCGATACATTTTTGAGAGACATGACCAAAAATCTACGTTTTATAGACGTTTTCATGAGCTATTGCCACAATTTTGGCGTTTCCAAGGCGATTTGCATGACTCGTAACACCTAATACACGTTTGAGAGTTATTAGGAAAAACTCATTGTTTTCATGTTTTATTGTAGTTTTTATGAGCTATTGCCCATAGTTTTGGGGTTCCACGAGGATTTTCATGGCACGTAAACACCCGATACATGTTTGAGAGTTATGATAAAAACTCGGGGTTCTCGGTTTTATGGCCATTTTCATGAGGAATTGCCCACAGTTTTGGTGTTCCAAGGAGATTGGCACGACCCATAAGACCCGATACATGTTTGAGAGACATGACCAAAAACTCATCATTTTCGCGTTTTATAGATGTTCATGAGCTATTGCCCATAATTTTAGGTTTTCAGGGCGATTTGCACATCTCGTAACACCCGATACACGTTTTAGATACAAGACCAAAAACTCGTCGTTTTCCACGTTTTATGGGCGTTTTAATGAGCTATTGCCCACAGTTTTGGTGTTTCAGGGCGATTTGCATGGCCCAAAATACATGATACATGTTTGAGCTAGATGATGAAAATCTCGTTGTTTTCGCGTTTTATGTACGTTTCACGAGCTATTGCCCACAATTTGTGGGTTCTAGTGCGATTTGCACGGACCCGTCAAGACACGATACATGTTTAAGTGTTATGACCAAAAACTCGTCGTTTTCGTGTTTGATGGCCGTTTTCATGAGCTATTGCCCACGGTTTTGGTGTTCTTGGGTGAGGCGCAAGGCCCATAAGACCCGATACATGTTTTTTCGTGTTTTATGGACGTTTTGATGAGCTATTTCCCCCAGTTTTGGTGTTCTAGGGAGATTTGCAAGACCCATAATACCCGATACATGTTTGAGAGACATGACCAAAAACTCTATGTTTTCGCGTTTTATGAACGTTCTCATGACCTATTGCCCACAATTTTGGGGTTCTAATGCGATTTTCACGACCCGTAAAGACACGATACATGTTTGAGATTTATGACCAAAAACTCGTCTTTTTGCGTTTTATGGCAGTTTTTACGAGCTATGGCCCACAGTTTCGGTGTTCTAAGGGATTTGCAAGGCCCATAAGACACGATACATGTTTGAGAGACCTGACCAAAAAACTCGACGTTTTCACGTTTTATGGACGTTTTCATGAGCTAGTGCCCACAGTTTTAGGATTCCATGGGATTTTCATGGCTCATAAAGACACCGTACATGTTTCAGAGTTATGACCAAAAAGTCGGCGTTTTCGCGTTTAATGGCCGTTTTCATGAGCTATTGCCCACAATTTTGGGGTTTTAGGGCGATTGTACTTCTCGTAACACCCGATACACGTTTTAGAGACATGACCAAAAACTCATCGTTTTCGCGTTTTATAGACGTTTTCATGAGCTATTGCCCACAATATTGTGTTTCACGTCGATTTGCATGACCCATAAGACATGATACATGTTAAGCGAGATGACCAAAAAGACTCGTTGTTTCCGCGTTTTATGGAAGTTTTCATGAGTTATTGCTCACAATTTAGGGGTTCTAGTGCGATTTGCATGACTCGTAAATACACGATACATCTTTGAGAGTTATGACCAAAAACTCGTAGTTTTCTCGTTCTATGGCCGTTTTCATGAGCTGCCCACAGTTTTGGTGTTCCAGGGCAATTTGTAAGGCCCATAAGACCCGACACATGTTTGAGAGACATGACCAAAAATTCTACTTTTTCATGTTTTATGGACGTTTTCAAGAGCTATTTCCCACAATTTTGGGGTTTCAGGTGAGAGTTATCAGTAAAAAATCATTGTTTTCATGTTTGATGGCCGTTTTCATGAGCTATTGCCTACAGTTTTGGGGTTCCATGGGGATTTTCATGGCCGTAAAGACACGATAACATGTTTGAGACTTATGACCGAAAACTCGGTATTTTTTGTCCCGCGAATGAACTAGGGTTTTAGATCTCTGGAATCGTTCCGTGCTAATGTAGGAGGAGGGCTCCTTATATAGAGGCATTGGTCCTCTTCCCCTAATTCTTAGATGCGAAGGGCTGCCACAATGTCGCTCCTCAGGGTCCTGGTCTACAAGACCACTTTTGGTAGACCAAGTGGACGCCACGGCTTCCCCGTCCTCCCATGAAGCGATCTTCATTAGCGTCGTTTTTCTTCATCCGGCGCTGCTTGCTTTCCTTCCTAGCACCAAAACGGCAAAGATGGGCGCCTACAATGCTGAGATCGTCTGTCCTCTTCTTATAGGAAAGGAGACGGACTGGACCTTTCTTTACCGAGGAAAACCGGAAGCGCAGAGTTGTTGTGCCCCTTGAAGGGATCCACCTCGGCTACTAGTGGCCTAGCGGGATTACCAAATAGGCCCTGAGCACACTTCGAGGCATTCAAAGCCCGGCAGCGCAGTGGAGTGCTCGCAATACCTAACCCTGGCCACCTCCATGTGCGGCGCCTCCTTTTCTCTACCGCGGGGGCTAACGGCGCCGACTTTCTGGCGAACAATGGCGCATCTCATCTCTCTTTCATGCTGTCCCTCGTCTCTTATTCCTGCTCTACCTCGTCCATGCTCTACACCCTGTTCAGGTTGCCAACAGTAACTAGGAGAGGCTGTGGTACCAAATGATGGGCCTGCACCTCGCAGCCCCTCTTCTTCTCCCTCTCAGCTCTGACGAAACACACACACACTAGCCAAGGAAGAAGAGAAGGCTTTGCCTAGAACACTCCCTTGGTGATCACCGTGGCTACATTTTTGTCTGTGGCCTCACGACCTTTTCTCATTTATTCGTTTGGACTTAAATAGTACAGGATGACTCGCACGTTCATCGTTCACCTGATCCTAAACTCACGCCACAACTAGGTGCATGCATGTACACGTTTCAGCACTTGCATAGCCCACCAACGGCCACACGACCAGGCCAAAGAAGTATGCATGCATCCTAACAGAACTGACCACTAAACTCTTAGACTATTAATACATTCGACTAACACTCTAGCTTTGCGTATGTGTACATGGTCACATATCTGAATGTGCACACCGCGACACAGCTACTACTACATGCACTCCCTGTGTCTACTTTATCTAAAAAAACAACACTAATAACAAGATTAGTTCTAACAGTGGGTTCATGGACGAGGCATCCTGGGAGCTATTCCACGGATGTGCATCGGCGACTCGACAGGTTGTGAAAGAATTCTATTGCGATGTCTGTCTTACCCAAGAATCGGTGTCGTTCGATTTTGAACCGAGGACCGATCCGAGATTGCAGTCAACCGAAGTCTCGGTTATAGTTTTTCCAGGAGACCGATCGGCCAGACAAATCTAGCAATCGGAATTCCTTTAAAGCCGAGAAACTGAACCGATCGGTTCAGGGGAACCAAACGCCCAGGCTTGGTGCAATGGATATAAAAGCACCTTAGAATGGAAATTCTAGTTAACCTTTGCATCGTTGGTTAACTCAAAAGGCAACAATGCACACACTACTTAAAAGCCAACTCCACTTTGGTATGGTAAAAGAAGTCCATTGAACACGTAACACTAGAGGTATTTCTCTCATCATATCTACCAACTCTTTACCATAGTTTGCTGGCATACAGAACCACTAGAGCATATGTAGGGACTTGTTACTAATTCATTAGCAACTGTTCGCGCCCACTCTTATCCCAACCGTTTGTGCTAAATCTAATATCTGGTGTAGCTAAACATACAAACTGACACAATAAATGAATTTTTTATAGGAGTAAAGATAAATATCAGATTATACACACTGGTCATACCAAATACACGAGGATTGTCATGGCACGTAAACACGTAAACACCCAATACATGTTTGAGAGTTATGATCAAAAACTCGGCGTTCTCGCGTTTTATGGTCATTTTCATGAGGAATTGCCCACAGTTTTGGTGTTCCAAGGCGATTGGCACGACCCATAAGACCCGATACATGTTTGAGAGACATGACCAAAAACTCGTTATTTTCGCGTTTTATTGATGTTCATGAGTTATTGCCCACAATTTTTGGTTTTCAGGGCGATTTGCACTTCTTATAACACCCTATACACATTTTAGATACATGACCAAAAACTCATCGTTTTCAAGTTTTATGGACGTTTTGATGAGCTATTGCCCACAGTTTTGGTGTTTTAGGGCGATTTGCATGGCCCAAAAGACATGATACATGTTTGAGCGAGATGATCAAAAACTCGTTGTTTTCGCGTTTTATGGATGTTTTCACGAGCTATTGCCCACAATTTCTGGGTTCTAGTGCGATTTGCACGACCCGGCAAGACATGATACATGTTTGAGAGTTATGACAAAAAACTCGTCGTTTTCGTGTTTTATGGCTGTTTTCATGAGCTATTGCCCACGGTTTTGGTGTTCTTGGGTGATTTGCAAGGCCCATAAGACCCGATACATATTATTTCGCGTTTTATGGAAGTTTTTATGAGCTATTGCCCCCAGTTTTGGTGTTCTAGGGAGATTTGCAAGACCCATAAGACCCGATACATGTTTGAGAGACATGACTAAAACTCTATGTTTTCGTGTTTTATGAACGTTTTCATGACCTATTTCCCACAATTTGGGGGTTCTAATGTGATTTTCACGACCGTAAAGACACGATACATGTTTAATATTTATGACAAAAAAATCGTCTTTTTGCGTTTTATGGCCGTTTTTACGAGCTATGGCCCACAATTTCGGTGTTCTAAGGGGATTTGCAAGGCCCATAAGACACGATACATGACCAAAAACTCGACGTTTTCACGTTTTATGGACATTTTCATGAGCTAGTGCCCACGGTTTTGGGATTCCATGGGATTTTATGGCCCATAAATACACCATACATGTTTCAGAGTTATGACCAAAAAGTCGGCGCTTTCGCGTTTAATGGCCGTTTTCATGAGCTATTGCCCATAATTTTGGAGTTTTAGGGCGATTTGTACTTCTCGTAACATCCGATACACATTTTAGAGACATGACCAAAAACTCGTCGTTTTCACGTTTTATAGACGTTTTCATGAGCTATTGCCCATAATATTGGTGTTTCACGTCGATTTGCATGACCCATAAGACATGATACATGTTTAAGCGAGATGACCAAAAAAACTCGTTGTTTCCGCGTTTTATGGACATTTTCATGAGTTATTGCTCACAATTTGGGGGTTCTAATGCGATTTGCATGACCCGTAAGTACACGATACATCTTTGAGAGTTATGACCAAAAACTCGTAGTTTCTCGTTCTATGGCCGTTTTCATGAGCTGCCTACAGTTTTGATGTTCTAGGGCGATTTGTAAGGCCCACAAGACTCGACACATGTTTGAGAGACATGACCAAAAATTCTACTTTTTCACGTTTTATGGATGTTTTCAAGAGCTATTGCTCACAATTTTGGTGTTTCAGGCGATTTGCACGACTCGTAACACCTCATACACGTCTGAGAGTTATCAGTAAAAAAATCATTGTTTTCATGTTTGATGGCCGTTTTCATGAGCTATTGCGTACAGTTTTGGGGTTCCATGGGGATTTTCATTGCCCGTAAAGACACGATACATGTTTGAGACTTATGACCAAAAACTCGGAATTTTTTCATTTTATGGCCTTTTTCATGAGGTATCTCCCACAATTTTGGTGTTCCAAGGCGATTGGCACGACCCATAAGACCCGGTACATGCTTGAGAGACATGACCAAAAACTCATCGTTTTCGCGCTTTATGGCCGTTTTCATGAGCTATTGCCCATAATTTTGGTGTTCTAGGGTGATTTGCAAGGCCGATAAGACCCGGTACATGTTTGAGATGCATGACCAAAAACTCTACGTTTTTCGCTTTTTATGGGTGTTTTCATGAGCTATTGCCAACAATTTTGGGGTTTCCAAGGCGATTTGCACGAGTTGTAACACCTGATATATGGTTGAGATTTATGAGCAAAAACTCGTTGTTTTCATGAGCTATTTTCCATGGTTTTGGTGTTCCAGGGCGATTTGCAAGGCCCATAAGACCCGATACATGTTTGAGAGACATGACCAAAAATTCTATGTTTTCGCGTTTTATGGACGTTTTCAAGAGCTATTGCCCACAATTTTGTGGTTTCCAAGGAGATTTGCACGACTCGTAACGAGTCATACACATGTGAGAGTTATTAGTAAAAAAATCATTGTTTTCATGTTCTATGGCCGTTTTCATGATCTATTGCCCAAATTTTTGAGGTTCCATGGGGATTTTCATGGCCCGTAAAGACACGATACATGTTTGAGAGTTATGACCAAAAAATCGGTGTTTTCTCATTTTATGGCCGTTTTCATGAGGTATCTCCAACAGTTTTTGTGTTCCAAGGAGATTGGCACGACCCATAAGACCCGATACATGTTTTAGAGACATGACCAAAAACTCATCGGTTTCGCATTTTATGGCCGTTTTCATGAGCTATTGCCCACAATTTTGGTGTTATAGGGCGATTTTCAAGGTCCATAAGATCCGATACATGTCTGAGAGACATGACCAAAAAATCTACGTATTCGCGTTTTATGGACATTTTCATGAGCTATTGCCCACAATTTGGGGGTTCCATGGGGATTTTCATGCCCCGTCAAGACACGATACATGTTTGATTGTTATGACCAAAAACTCGGTATTTTCGCATTTTATGACCGTTTTCATGAGCTATTGCCCACTGTTTTAGCGTTCCAAGGCAATTTACACAAATCGTAAAACCCGATACACGTTTAGGAGTTATGAGCAAAAACTCATCGTTTTCATGTTTAATAGCCGTCTTGATGATCTATTTCCGATAGCTTTCGTGTTCGAGGGCGATTTTCATGGCCCATAAGACATGATAGATGTTTGAGAGAGAGACCAAAAACTCGTCGTTTTCGCGTTCTATGGACATTTTCATGAGCTATTTCCCAGAATTTGGGGGTTCTAGTGCGGTTTGCATGACTTGTAAGCACACGATACATGTTTGAGAGTTATGACCAAAAACTCGTATTTTTCGTGTTTTATGGCCGTTTTCATGAGGAATTGCCCACGTCTTTGGTGTTTTATGGCAATGCACGGCCCATAAGACCCGATACATGTTTGAGAGACATGACCAAAAATCTACGTTTTATAGCCGTTTTCATGAGCTATTGCCCACAATTTTGGGGTTTCCAAGGCGATTTGAATGACTCGTAACACCTAATACATGTTTGAGAGTTATTAGAAAAAACTCATTGTTTTCATGTTCTATTGTAGTTTTCATGAGCTATTGCCCACAGTTTTGGGATTCCACGAGGATTTTCATGGCAAGTAAACACCCGATACATGTTTGAGAATTATGATCAAAATCTCGGCGTTCTCTCGTTTTATGGCCATTTTCATGAGGAATTGCCCACAGTTTTGGTGTTCCAAGGCGATTGGCACGGCCCATAAGATCTGATACATGTTTGAGAGACATGACCAAAAACTCGTCATTTTCGCGTTTTATAAATGTTCATGAGCTATTGCCCACAATTTTTAGTTTTCAGGGCCATTTGCACTTCTCGTAACACCCGATACATGTTTTAGATACATGACCAAAAACTCGTTGTTTTCACGTTTTATGGACGTTTCGATGAGCTATTGCCCATAGTTTTGGTGTTTTAGGGAGATTTGAATGTCCCAAAAGACATGATACATGTTTGACCGAGATGATCAAAAACTCGTTTTTTTCGCGTTTTATGGATGTTTTCACGAGCTATTTCCCACAATTTGTGGGTTCTAGTGCGATTTGCACGACCCGTCAAGACACGATACATGTTTGAGAGTTATGACCAAAAACTAGTCGTTTTCGTGTTTTATGGCCGTTTTCATGAGCTATTGCCTACGGTTTTGGTATTCTTGGGTGATTTGCAAGGCCCATAAGACCCGACACATGTTTTTTCGTGTTTTACGGACGTTTTGATGAGCTATTGCCCCTAATTTTGGTGTTCTAGGGAGATTTGCAAGACCCACAAGACCCGATACATGTTTGAGAGACATGACTAAAAATTATATGTTTTCGCTTTTATGAACGTTTTCATGACCTATTGCCCACAATTTGGGGGTTCTAATGCGATTTTCACGACCTGTAAAGACACGATACATGTTTGAGATTTATGACCAAAAACTCGTCTTTTTTGCGTTTTATGGCCGTTTTTACGAGCTATGGCCCAAAGTTTCGGTGTTCTATGGGGATTTGCAGGGCCCATAAGACACGATACATGTTTGAGAGACCTGACCAAAAACTCGATGTTTTCACGTTTTATGGACGTTTTCATGAGCTAGTGCCCACGGTTTTGGGATTCCATGGGATTTTCGTGGCCCATAAAGACACCATACATGTTTCAGAGTTATGACCAAAAAGTCGGGCTTTCACGTTTAATGGCCGCTATCATGAGCTATTGCCCACAATTTTGGGGTTTTAGGGCAATTTGTACTTCTCGTAACACCCGATACACGTTTTAGAGACATGACAAAAAAAATCGTCGTTTTCGCGTTTTATATACGTTTTCATGATCTATTGCCCATAATATTGGTGTTTCACGTCAATTTGCATGACCCATAAGACATGATACATGTTTAAGCGAGATGACCAGAAAAACTCGTTGTTTCCACGTTTTATGGTCGTTTTCATGAGTTATTGCTCACAATTTGGGGGTTCTAGTGTGATTTGCATGACCCGTAAATACACGATACATCTTTGAGAGTTATGACCAAAAACTCGTAGTTTTCTCGTTCTATGGCCGTTTTCATGAACTGCCCACAGGTTTGGTGTTCCAGGGCGATTTGTAAGGCCCATAAGACCCGACACATGTTTGAGAGACATGATCAAAAATTCTACTTTTTCACCTTTTATGGACGTTTTCAAAAGCTATTGCTCACAATTTTGGGGTTTCTAAGGCGATTTGCACGACTCGTATCACCTCATACACGTGTGAGAGTTATCAGTAAAAAATCATTGTTTCATGTTTGATGGCCGTTTTCATGAGCTATTGCCTATAGTTTTGGGGTTCCATGGGGATTTTCATTGCCCGTAAAGACACGATACATGTTTGAGACTTATGACCGAAAACTCGGTATTTTTTAGTTTTATGGCCGTTTTCATGAGGTATCTCCCATAGTTTTGGTGTTCCAAGGCGATTGACATGACCCATAAGACCCGGAACATGCTTGAGAGACATGACCAAAAACTTATCGTTTTCGCGCTTTATGGCCGTTTTCATGAGCTATTGCCCACATTTTTGGTGTTCTAGGGTGATTTGCAAGGCCCATAAGACCCGATATATGTTTGAGACACATGACCAAAAACTCTACGTTTTTCGCTTTTTATGGACGTTTTCATGAGCTATTGCCAACAATTTTGGGGTTTCCAAGGTGATTCGCATGAGTTGTAACACCAGATATATGGTTGAGAGTTATGAGCAAAAACTCGTTGTTTTCATGAGCTATTTCCCATAGTTTTGGTATTCCAGGGCGATTTGCAAGGCCCATAAGACCCGATACATGTTTGAGAGACATGACCAAAAATTCTATGTTTTCGCGTTTTATGGACGTTTTCAAGAGCTATTTTCCACAATTTTGGGGTTTCCAAGGAGATTTGCACGACTTGTAACACCTCATACACGTGTGAGAGTTATTAGTAAAAAATTGTTGTTTTCATGTTCTATGGCCGTTTTCATGAGCTATTGCCCAAAGTTTTGGGGTTCCATGGGGATTTTCATGGCCCGTAAAGACACGATACATGTTTGAGAGTTATGACCAAAAAACGGTATTTTCTCGTTTCATGGCCGTTTTCATGAGGTATCTCCCACAGTTTTTGTGTTCCAAGGAGATTGGCACGACCCATAAGACCCGATACATGCTTGAGAGACATAACCGAAAACTCATCGTTTTCGCGTTTTATGGCCGTTTTCATGAGCTATTTCTCACAATTTTGGTGTTCTAGGGCGATTTTTAAGGCCGATAAGACCCGATACATGTCTGAGAGACATGACAAAAAATTCTACGTATTCGCGTTTTATGGACGTTTTTCATGAGCTATTGCCCACAATTTGAGGGTTCCATGGGGATTTTCATGCCCCGTAAAGACACGGTACATGTTTGATTGTTATGACCAAAAACTCGGTGTTTTCGCATTTTATGGCCGTTTTCATGAGCTATTGCCCACTGTTTTAGCGTTTCAGGGCGATTTACACAAATCGTAACACCTGATACACGTTTAGGAGTTATGAGCAAAAACTCATCGTTTTCATGTTTAATGGTCGTCTTGATGATCTATTTCCCACAGCTTTCGTGTTCGAGGGCGATTTTCATGGCCCATAAGACATGATAGATGTTTGAGAGAGAGAGACCAAAAACTCGTCGTTTTCGCGTTCTATGGACATTTTCATGAGCAATTTCCCACAATTTGGGGGTTCTAGTGCGGTTTGCATGACTTGTAAGTAAACGATACATGTTTGAGAGTTATGACCAAAAACTCGTATATTTCGTGTTTTATGGCCATTTTCATGAGCTATTGCCCACGTCTTTGGTGTTCTAGGGCGATGCAAGGCCCATAAGACCCGATACATTTTTGAGAGACATGACCAAAAATCTACGTTTTATAGACGTTTTCATGAGCTATTGCCCACAATTTTGGCGTTTCCAAGGCGATTTGCATGACTCGTAACACCTAATACACGTTTGAGAGTTATTAGGAAAAACTCATTGTTTTCATGTTTTATTGTAGTTTTTATGAGCTATTGCCCATAGTTTTGGGGTTCCACGAGGATTTTCATGGCACGTAAACACCCGATACATGTTTGAGAGTTATGATAAAAACTCGGGGTTCTCGGGTTTTATGGCCATTTTCATGAGGAATTGCCCACAGTTTTGGTGTTCCAAGGAGATTGGCACGACCCATAAGACCCGATACATGTTTGAGAGACATGACCAAAAACTCATCATTTTCGCGTTTTATAGATGTTCATGAGCTATTGCCCATAATTTTAGGTTTTCAGGGCGATTTGCACATCTCGTAACACCCGATACACGTTTTAGATACAAGACCAAAAACTCGTCGTTTTCACGTTTTATGGGCGTTTTAATGAGCTATTGCCCACAGTTTTGGTGTTTCAGGGCGATTTGCATGGCCCAAAATACATGATACATGTTTGAGCTAGATGATGAAAATCTCGTTGTTTTCGCGTTTTATGTACGTTTTCACGAGCTATTGCCCACAATTTGTGGGTTCTAGTGCGATTTGCACGACCCGTCAAGACACGATACATGTTTAAGTGTTATGACCAAAAACTCGTCGTTTTCGTGTTTGATGGCCGTTTTCATGAGCTATTGCCCACGGTTTTGGTGTTCTTGGGTGAGGCGCAAGGCCCATAAGACCCGATACATGTTTTTTCGTGTTTTATGGACGTTTTGATGAGCTATTTCCCCCAGTTTTGGTGTTCTAGGGAGATTTGCAAGACCCATAATACCCGATACATGTTTGAGAGACATGACCAAAAACTCTATGTTTTCGCGTTTTATGAACGTTCTCATGACCTGTTGCCCACAATTTTGGGGTTCTAATGCGATTTTCACGACCCGTAAAGACACGATACATGTTTGAGATTTATGACCAAAAACTCGTCTTTTTGCGTTTTATGGCAGTTTTTACGAGCTATGGCCCACAGTTTCGGTGTTCTAAGGGGATTTGCAAGGCCCATAAGACACGATACATGTTTGAGAGACCTGACCAAAAACTCGACGTTTTCACGTTTTATGGACGTTTTCATGAGCTAGTGCCCACAGTTTTAGGATTCCATGGGATTTTCATGGCTCATAAAGACACCGTACATGTTTCAGAGTTATGACCAAAAAGTCGGCGTTTTCGCGTTTAATGGCCGTTTTCATGAGCTATTGCCCACAATTTTGGGGTTTTAGGGCGATTTGTACTTCTCGTAACACCCGATACACGTTTTAGAGACATGACCAAAAACTCATCGTTTTCGCGTTTTATAGACGTTTTCATGAGCTATTGCCCACAATATTGGTGTTTCACGTCGATTTGCATGACCCATAAGACATGATACATGTTTAAGCGAGATGACCAAAAAGACTCGTTGTTTCCGCGTTTTATGAAAGTTTTCATGAGTTATTGCTCACAATTTAGGGGTTCTAGTGCGATTTGCATGACTCGTAAATACACGATACATCTTTGAGAGTTATGACCAAAAACTCGTAGTTTTCTCGTTCTATGGCCGTTTTCATGAGCTGCCCACAGTTTTGGTGTTCCAGGGCAATTTGTAAGGCCCATAAGACCCGACACATGTTTGAGAGACATGACCAAAAATTCTACTTTTTCATGTTTTATGGACGTTTTCAAGAGCTATTTCCCACAATTTTGGGGTTTCAGGCGATTTGCACGACTCGTAACACCTCATACACGTGTGAGAGTTATCAGTAAAAAATCATTGTTTTCATGTTTGATGGCCGTTTTCATGAGCTATTGCCTACAGTTTTGGGGTTCCATGGGGATTTTCATTGGCCGTAAAGACACGATACATGTTTGAGACTTATGACCGAAAACTCGGTATTTTTTGTCCCGCGAATGAACTAGGGTTTTAGATCTCTGGAATCGTTCCGTGCTAATGTAGGAGGAGGGCTCCTTATATAGAGGCATTGGTCCTCTTCCCCTAATTCTTAGATGCGAAGGGCTGCCACAATGTCGCTCCTCAGGGTCCTGGTCTACAAGACCACTTTTGGTAGACCAAGTGGACGCCACGGCTTCCCCGTCCTCCCATGAAGCGATCTTCATTAGCGTCGTTTTTCTTCATCCGGCGCTGCTTGCTTTCCTTCCTAGCACCAAAACGGCAAAGATGGGCGCCTACAATGCTGAGATCGTCTGTCCTCTTCTTATAGGAAAGGAGACGGACTGGACCTTTCTTTACCGAGGAAAACCGGAAGCGCAGAGTTGTTGTGCCCCTTGAAGGGATCCACCTCGGCTACTAGTGGCCTAGCGGGATTACCAAATAGGCCCTGAGCACACTTCGAGGCATTCAAAGCCCGGCAGCGCAGTGGAGTGCTCGCAATACCTAACCCTGGCCACCTCCATGTGCGGCGCCTCCTTTTCTCTACCGCGGGGGCTAACGGCGCCGACTTTCTGGCGAACAATGGCGCATCTCATCTCTCTTTCATGCTGTCCCTCGTCTCTTATTCCTGCTCTACCTCGTCCATGCTCTACACCCTGTTCAGGTTGCCAACAGTAACTAGGAGAGGCTGTGGTACCAAATGATGGGCCTGCACCTCGCAGCCCCTCTTCTTCTCCCTCTCAGCTCTGACGAAACACACACACACTAGCCAAGGAAGAAGAGAAGGCTTTGCCTAGAACACTCCCTTGGTGATCACCGTGGCTACATTTTTGTCTGTGGCCTCACGACCTTTTCTCATTTATTCGTTTGGACTTAAATAGTACAGGATGACTCGCACGTTCATCGTTCACCTGATCCTAAACTCACGCCACAACTAGGTGCATGCATGTACACGTTTCAGCACTTGCATAGCCCACCAACGGCCACACGACCAGGCCAAAGAAGTATGCATGCATCCTAACAGAACTGACCACTAAACTCTTAGACTATTAATACATTCGACTAACACTCTAGCTTTGCGTATGTGTACATGGTCACATATCTGAATGTGCACACCGCGACACAGCTACTACTACATGCACTCCCTGTGTCTACTTTATCTAAAAAAACAACACTAATAACAAGATTAGTTCTAACAGTGGGTTCATGGACGAGGCATCCTGGGAGCTATTCCACGGATGTGCATCGGCGACTCGACAGGTTGTGAAAGAATTCTATTGCGATGTCTGTCTTACCCAAGAATCGGTGTCGTTCGATTTTGAACCGAGGGACCGATCCGAGATTGCAGTCAACCGAAGTCTCGGTTATAGTTTTTCCAGGAGACCGATCGGCCAGACAAATCTAGCAACCGGAATTCCTTTAAAGCCGAGAAACTGAACCCGATCGGTTCAGGGGAACCAAACGCCCAGGCTTGGTGCAATGGATATAAAAGCACCTTAGAATGGAAATTCTAGTTAACCTTTGCATCGTTGGTTAACTCAAAAGGCAACAATGCACACACTACTTAAAAGCCAACTCCACTTTGGTATGGGAAAAGAAGTCCATTGAACACGTAACACTAGAGGTATTTCTCTCATCATATCTACCAACTCTTTACCATAGTTTGCTGGCATACAGAACCACTAGAGCATATGTAGGGACTTGTTACTAATTCATTAGCAACTGTTCGCGCCCACTCTTATCCCAACCGTTTGTGCTAAATCTAATATCTGGTGTAGCTAAACATACAAACTGACACAATAAATGAAATTTTTATAGGAGTAAAGATAAATATCAGATTATACACACTGGTCATACCAAATACACGAGGATTGTCATGGCACGTAAACACGTAAACACCCAATACATGTTTGAGAGTTATGATCAAAAACTCGGCGTTCTCGCGTTTTATGGTCATTTTCATGAGGAATTGCCCACAGTTTTGGTGTTCCAAGGCGATTGGCACGACCCATAAGACCCGATACATGTTTGAGAGACATGACCAAAAACTCGTCATTTTCGCGTTTTATTGATGTTCATGAGTTATTGCCCACAATTTTTGGTTTTCAGGGCGATTTGCACTTCTTGTAACACCCTATACACATTTTAGATACATGACCAAAAACTCATCGTTTTCAAGTTTTATGGACGTTTTGATGAGCTATTGCCCACAGTTTTGGTGTTTTAGGGCGATTTGCATGGCCCAAAAGACATGATACATGTTTGAGCGAGATGATCAAAAACTCGTTGTTTTCGCGTTTTATGGACGTTTTCACGAGCTATTGCCCACAATTTCTGGGTTCTAGTGCGATTTGCACGACCCGGCAAGACATGATACATGTTTGAGAGTTATGACAAAAAACTCGTCGTTTTCGTGTTTTATGGCTGTTTTCATGAGCTATTGCCCACGGTTTTGGTGTTCTAGGGAGATTTGCAAGACCCATAAGACCCGATACATGTTTGAGAGACATGACCAAAACTCTATGTTTTCGTGTTTTATGAACGTTTTCATGACCTATTTCCCACAATTTGGGGGTTCTAATGTGATTTTCACGACCGTAAAGACACGATACATGTTTAATATTTATGACAAAAAAATCGTCTTTTTGCGTTTTATGGCCGTTTTTACGAGCTATGGCCCACAATTTCGGTGTTCTAAGGGGATTTGCAAGGCCCATAAGACACGATACATGACCAAAAACTCGACGTTTTCACGTTTTATGGACATTTTCATGAGCTAGTGCCCACGGTTTTGGGATTCCATGGGATTTTATGGCCCATAAATACACCATACATGTTTCAGAGTTATGACCAAAAAGTCGGCGCTTTCGCGTTTAATGGCCGTTTTCATGAGCTATTGCCCATAATTTTGGAGTTTTAGGGCGATTTGTACTTCTCGTAACACCCGATACACATTTTAGAGACATGACCAAAAACTCGTCGTTTTCCACGTTTTATAGACGTTTTCATGAGCTATTGCCCATAATATTGGTGTTTCACGTCGATTTGCATGACCCATAAGACATGATACATGTTTAAGCGAGATGACCAAAAAAACTCGTTGTTCCTCCGCGTTTTATGGACATTTTCATGAGTTATTGCTCACAATTTGGGGGTTCTAATGCGATTTGCATGACCCGTAAGTACACGATACATCTTTGAGAGTTATGACCAAAAACTCGTAGTTTCTCGTTCTATGGCCGTTTTCATGAGCTGCCTACAGTTTTGATGTTCTAGGGCGATTTGTAAGGCCCACAAGACTCGACACATGTTTGAGAGACATGACCAAAAAATTCTACTTTTTCACGTTTTATGGATGTTTTCAAGAGCTATTGCTCACAATTTTGGTGTTTCAGGCGATTTGCACGACTCGTAACACCTCATACACGTCTGAGAGTTATCAGTAAAAAATCATTGTTTTCATGTTTGATGGCCGTTTTCATGAGCTATTGCGTACAGTTTTGGGGTTCCATGGGGATTTTCATTGCCCGTAAAGACACGATACATGTTTGAGACTTATGACCAAAAACTCGGAATTTTTTCATTTTATGGCCTTTTTCATGAGGTATCTCCCACAATTTTGGTGTTCCAAGGCGATTGGCACGACCCATAAGACCCGGTACATGCTTGAGAGACATGACCAAAAACTCATCGTTTTCGCGCTTTATGGCCGTTTTCATGAGCTATTGCCCATAATTTTGGTGTTCTAGGGTGATTTGCAAGGCCGATAAGACCCGGTACATGTTTGAGATGCATGACCAAAAACTCTACGTTTTTTCGCTTTTTATGGGCGTTTTCATGAGCTATTGCCAACAATTTTGGGGTTTCCAAGGCGATTTGCACGAGTTGTAACACCTGATATATGGTTGAGATTTATGAGCAAAAACTCGTTGTTTTCATGAGCTATTTTCCATGGTTTTGGTGTTCCAGGGCGATTTGCAAGGCCCATAAGACCCGATACATGTTTGAGAGACATGACCAAAAATTCTATGTTTTCGCGTTTTATGGACGTTTTCAAGAGCTATTGCCCACAATTTTGTGGTTTCCAAGGAGATTTGCACGACTCGTAACGAGTCATACACATGTGAGAGTTATTAGTAAAAAAATCATTGTTTTCATGTTCTATGGCCGTTTTCATGATCTATTGCCCAAATTTTTGAGGTTCCATGGGGATTTTCATGGCCCGTAAAGACACGATACATGTTTGAGAGTTATGACCAAAAAAATCGGTGTTTTCCTCATTTTATGGCCGTTTTCATGAGTATCTCCAACAGTTTTTGTGTTCCAAGGAGATTGGCACGACCCATAAGACCCGATACATGTTTAGAGACATGACCAAAAACTCATCGGTTTCGCATTTTATGGCCGTTTTCATGAGCTATTGCCCACAATTTTGGTGTTATAGGGCGATTTTCAAGGTCCATAAGATCCGATACATGTCTGAGAGACATGACCAAAAAATCTACGTATTCGCGTTTTATGGACATTTTCATGAGCTATTGCCCACAATTTGGGGGTTCCATGGGGATTTTCATGCCCCGTCAAGACACGATACATGTTTGATTGTTATGACCAAAAACTCGGTATTTTCGCATTTTATGACCGTTTTCATGAGCTATTGCCCACTGTTTTAGCGTTCCAAGGCAATTTACACAAATCGTAAAACCCGATACACGTTTAGGAGTTATGAGCAAAAACTCATCGTTTTCATGTTTAATAGCCGTCTTGATGATCTATTTCCGATAGCTTTCGTGTTCGAGGGCGATTTTCATGGCCCATAAGACATGATAGATGTTTGAGAGAGAGACCAAAAACTCGTCGTTTTCGCGTTCTATGGACATTTTCATGAGCTATTTCCCAGAATTTGGGGGTTCTAGTGCGGTTTGCATGACTTGTAAGTACACGATACATGTTTGAGAGTTATGACCAAAAACTCGTATTTTTCGTGTTTTATGGCCGTTTTCATGAGGAATTGCCCACGTCTTTGGTGTTTTATGGCAATGCACGGCCCATAAGACCCGATACATGTTTGAGAGACATGACCAAAAATCTACGTTTTATAGCCGTTTTCATGAGCTATTGCCCACAATTTTGGGGTTTCCAAGGCGATTTGAATGACTCGTAACACCTAATACATGTTTGAGAGTTATTAGAAAAAACTCATTGTTTTCATGTTCTATTGTAGTTTTCATGAGCTATTGCCCACAGTTTTGGGATTCCACGAGGATTTTCATGGCAAGTAAACACCCGATACATGTTTGAGAATTATGATCAAAATCTCGGCGTTCTCCTCGTTTTATGGCCATTTTCATGAGGAATTGCCCACAGTTTTGGTGTTCCAAGGCGATTGGCACGGCCCATAAGATCTGATACATGTTTGAGAGACATGACCAAAAACTCGTCATTTTCGCGTTTTATAAATGTTCATGAGCTATTGCCCACAATTTTTAGTTTTCAGGGCCATTTGCACTTCTCGTAACACCCGATACATGTTTTAGATACATGACCAAAAACTCGTTGTTTTCACGTTTTATGGACGTTTCGATGAGCTATTGCCCATAGTTTTGGTGTTTTAGGGAGATTTGAATGTCCCAAAAGACATGATACATGTTTGACCGAGATGATCAAAAACTCGTTTTTTTCGCGTTTTATGGATGTTTTCACGAGCTATTTCCCACAATTTGTGGGTTCTAGTGCGATTTGCACGACCCGTCAAGACACGATACATGTTTGAGAGTTATGACCAAAAACTAGTCGTTTTCGTGTTTTATGGCCGTTTTCATGAGCTATTGCCTACGGTTTTGGTATTCTTGGGTGATTTGCAAGGCCCATAAGACCCGACACATGTTTTTTCGTGTTTTACGGACGTTTTGATGAGCTATTGCCCCTAATTTTGGTGTTCTAGGGAGATTTGCAAGACCCACAAGACCCGATACATGTTTGAGAGACATGACTAAAAATTATATGTTTTCGCTTTTATGAACGTTTTCATGACCTATTGCCCACAATTTGGGGGTTCTAATGCGATTTTCACGACCCGTAAAGACACGATACATGTTTGAGATTTATGACCAAAAAACTCGTCTTTTTTGCATTTTATGGCCGTTTTTACGAGCTATGGCCCAAAGTTTCGGTGTTCTATGGGGATTTGCAGGGGCCCATAAGACACGATACATGTTTGAGAGACCTGACCAAAAACTCGATGTTTTCACGTTTTATGGACGTTTTCATGAGCTAGTGCCCACGGTTTTTGGGATTCCATGGGATTTTCGTGGCCCATAAAGACACCATACATGTTTCAGAGTTATGACCAAAAAGTCGGGCTTTCACGTTTAATGGCCGCTATCATGAGCTATTGCCCACAATTTTGGGGTTTTAGGGCAATTTGTACTTCTCGAAACACCCGATACACGTTTTAGAGACATGACAAAAAAATCGTCGTTTTCGCGTTTTATATACGTTTTCATGATCTATTGCCCATAATATTGGTGTTTCACGTCAATTTGCATGACCCATAAGACATGATCATGTTTAAGCGAGATGACCAGAAAAACTCGTTGTTTCCACGTTTTATGGTCGTTTTCATGAGTTATTGCTCACAATTTGGGGGGTTCTAGTGTGATTTGCATGACCCGTAAATACACGATACATCTTTGAGAGTTATGACCAAAAACTCGTAGTTTTCTCGTTCTATGGCCGTTTTCATGAACTGCCCACAGGTTTGGTGTTCCAGGGCGATTTGTAAGGCCCATAAGACCCGACACATGTTTGAGAGACATGATCAAAAATTCTACTTTTTCACCTTTTATGGACGTTTTCAAAAGCTATTGCTCACAATTTTGGGGTTTCTAAGGCGATTTGCACGACTCGTATCACCTCATACACGTGTGAGAGTTATCAGTAAAAAATCATTGTTTCATGTTTGATGGCCGTTTTCATGAGCTATTGCCTATAGTTTTGGGGGTTCCATGGGGATTTTCATTGCCCGTAAAGACACGATACATGTTTGAGACTTATGACCGAAAACTCGGTATTTTTTAGTTTTATGGCCGTTTTCATGAGGTATCTCCCATAGTTTTGGTGTTCCAAGGCGATTGACATGACCCATAAGACCCGGAACATGCTTGAGAGACATGACCAAAAACTTATCGTTTTCGCGCTTTATGGCCGTTTTCATGAGCTATTGCCCACATTTTTGGTGTTCTAGGGTGATTTGCAAGGCCCATAAGACCCGATATATGTTTGAGACACATGACCAAAAACTCTACGTTTTTCGCTTTTTATGGACGTTTTCATGAGCTATTGCCAACAATTTTGGGGTTTCCAAGGTGATTCGCATGAGTTGTAACACCAGATATATGGTTGAGAGTTATGAGCAAAAACTCGTTGTTTTCATGAGCTATTTCCCATAGTTTTGGTATTCCAGGGCGATTTGCAAGGCCCATAAGACCCGATACATGTTTGACAGACATGACCAAAAATTCTATGTTTTCGCGTTTTATGGACGTTTTCAAGAGCTATTTCCCACAATTTTGGGGTTTCCAAGGAGATTTGCACGACTTGTAACACCTCATACACGTGTGAGAGTTATTAGTAAAAAAATATTGTTTTCATGTTCTATGGCCGTTTTCATGAGCTATTGCCCAAAGTTTTGGGGTTCCATGGGGATTTTCATGGCCCGTAAAGACACGATACATGTTTGAGAGTTATGACCAAAAACGGTATTTTCTCGTTTTCATGAGGTATCTCCCACAGTTTTTGTGTTCCAAGGAGATTGGCACGACCCATAAGACCCGATACATGCTTGAGAGACATAACCGAAAACTCATCGTTTTCGCGTTTTATGGCCGTTTTCATGAGCTATTGCCCACAATTTCGGGTGTTCTAGGGCGATTTTCAAGGCCGATAAGACCCGATACATGTCTGAGAGACATGACCAAAAATTCTACGTATTCGCGTTTTATGGACGTTTTCATGAGCTATTGCCCACAATTTGGGGGTTCCATGGGGATTTTCATGCCCCGTAAAGACACGATACATGTTTGATTGTTATGACCAAAAACTCGGTGTTTTCCGCATTTTATGGCCGTTTTCATGAGCTATTGCCCATTGTTTTAGCGTTCCAGGGCGATTTACACAAATCGTAACACCTAATACACGTTTAGGAGTTATGAGCAAAAACTCATCATTTTCATGTTTAATGGTCGTCTTGATGATCTATTTCCCACAGCTTTCGTGTTCGAGGGCGATTTTCATGGCCCATAAGACATGATAGATGTTTGAGAGAGAGGAGAGACCAAAAACTCGTTGTTTTCGCGTTCTATGGACATTTTCATGAGCAATTTCCCACAATTTGGGGGGTTCTAGTGCGGTTTGCATGACTTGTAAGTAAACGATACATGTTTGAGAGTTATGACCAAAAACTCGTATTTTTCGTGTTTTATGGCCATTTTCATGAGCTATTGCCCACGTCTTTGGTGTTCTAGGGCGATGCAAGGCCCATAAGACCCGATACATTTTTGAGAGACATGACCAAAAATCTACATTTTATAGACGTTTTCATGAGCTATTGCCCACAATTTTGGGGTTTCCAAGGCGATTTGCATGACTCGTAACACCTAATACACGTTTGAGAGTTATTAGGAAAAACTCATTGTTTTCATGTTTTATTGTAGTTTTCATGAGCTATTGCCCATAGTTTTGGGGTTCCACCGAGGATTTTCATGGCACGTAAACACCTGATACATGTTTGAGAGTTATGATAAAAACTCGGGGGTTCTCGGGTTTTATGGCCATTTCATGAGGGAATTGCCCACAGTTTTGGTGTTCCAAGGCGACTGGCACGACCCATAAGGTCCGATACATGTTTGAGAGACATGACCAAAAACTCATCATTTTCACGTTTTATAGATGTTCATGAGCTATTGCCCATTAATTTTAGGTTTTCAGGGCGATTTGCACATCTTATAACACCCGATACACGTTTTAGATACAAGACCAAAAACTCATCGTTTTCACGTTTTTATGGACGTTTTAATGAGCTATTGCCCACAGTTTTGGTGTTTCAGGGCGATTTGCATGGCCCAAAATACATGATACATGTTTGAGCTAGATGATGAAAATCTCGTTGTTTTCGCGTTTTATGGACGTTTTCACGAGCTATTGCCCACAATTTGTGGGTTCTAGTGCGATTTGCACGACCCGTCAAGACACGATACATGTTTGGGTGTTATGACCAAAAACTCGTCGTTTTCGTGATTTATGGCCGTTTTCATGAGCTATTGCCCACGGTTTTGGTGTTCTTGGGTGAGGCGCAAGGTCCATAAGACCCGATACATGTTTTTTCGTGTTTTATGGATGTTTTGATGAGCTATTGCCCCCAGTTTTGGTGTTCTAGGGAGATTTGCAAGACCCATAATACCCGATACATGTTTGAGAGACATGACCAAAAACTCTTTGTTTTCGCGTTTTATGAACGTTCTCATGACCTATTGCCCACAATTTTGGGGGTGTCTAATGCGATTTTCACGACCCGTAAAGACACGATACATGTTTGAGATTTATGACCAAAAACTCGTCTTTTTGCGTTTTATGGCCGTTTTTACGAGCTATGGCCCACAGTTTCGGTATTCTAAGGGGATTTGCAAGGCCCATAAGACACGATACATGTTTGAGAGACCTGACCAAAAACTCGACGTTTTTCACGTTTTATGGACGTTTTCATGAGCTAGTGCCCACAGTTTTGGGATTCCATGGGATTTTCATGGCCCATAAAGACACCGTACATGTTTCAGAGTTATGACCAAAAAGTCGGCGTTTTCGCGTTTAATGGCCGTTTTCATGAGCTATTGCCCACAATTTTTGGGTTTTTAGGGCAATTTGTACTTCTCGTAACACCCGATACACGTTTTAGAGACATGACCAAAAACTCATCGTTTCGCGTTTTATAGACGTTTTCATGAGCTATTGCCCACAATATTGGTGTTTCACGTCGATTTGCATGACCCATAAGACATGATACATGTTTAAGCGAGATGACCAAAAAGACTCGTTGTTTCCGCGTTTTATGGAAGTTTTCATGAGTTATTGCTCACAATTTAGGGGTTCTAGTGCGATTTGCATGACTCGTAAATACACGATACATCTTTGAGAGTTATGACCAAAAACTCGTAGTTTTCTCGTTCTATGGCCGTTTTCATGAGCTGCCCACAGTTTTGGTGTTCCAGGGCGATTTGTGAGGCCCATAAGACCCGACACATGTTTGAGAGACATGACCAAAAATTCTACTTTTTCATGTTTTATGGACGTTTTCAAGAGCTATTTCCCACAATTTTGGGGTTTCAGGCGATTTGCACGACTCGTAACACCTCATACACGTGTGAGAGTTATCAGTAAAAAATCATTGTTTTCATGTTTGATGGCCGTTTTCATGAGCTATTGCCTACAGTTTTGGGGTTCCATGGGGATTTTTATTGGCCGTAAAGACACGATACATGTTTGAGACTTATGACCGAAAACTAATGAACTAGGGTTTTAGATCTCTGGAATCGTTCCGTGCTAATGTAGGAGGAGGGCTCCTTATATAGAGGCATTGGTCCTCTTCCCCTAATTCTTAGATGGGAAGGGCTGCCACAATGTCGCTCCTCAGGGTCCTGGTCTACAAGACCACTTTTGGTAGACCAAGTGGACGCCACGGCTTCCCCGTCCTCCCGTGAAGCGATCTTCATTAGCGTTGTTTTTCTTCATCCGGCGCTGCTTGCTTTCCTTCCTAGGACCAAACCGGCAAAGATGGGCGCCTACAATGCTGAGATCGTCTGTCCTCTTCTTATAGGAAAGGAGACGGACTGGACCTTTCTTTACCGAGGAAAACCGGAAGCGCAGAGTCATTGTGCCCCCTTGAAGGGATCCACCTTGGCTACTAGTGGCCTAGCGGGATTACCAAATAGGCCCTAAGCACACTTCGAGGCATTCAAAGCCCGGCAGCGCAGTGGAGTGCTCGCAATACCTAACCCTGGCCATCTCCATGTGCGGCGCCTCCTTTTCTCTACCGCGGGGGCTAACGGCGCCGAATTTCTGGCGAACAAAGGCGCATCTCATCTCTCTTTCATGCTGTCCCTCGTCTCTTATTCCTGCTCTACCTCGTCCATTCTCTACACCCTGTTCAGGTTGCCAACAGTAACTAGGAGAGGCTGTGGTACCAAATGATGGGGCTGCACCTCGCAGCCCCTCTTCTTCTCCCTCTCAGCTCTGACGAAACACACACACACTAGCCAAGGAAGAAGAGAAGGCTTTGCCTAGAACACTCCCTTGGTGATCACCGTGTCTACATTTTTGTCTGTGGCCTCATGGCCTTTTCTCATTTATTCGTTTGGACTTAAATAGTACAGGATGACTCGCACGTTCATCGTTCACCTGATCCTAAACTCACGCCACAACTAGGTGCATGCATGTACACGTTTCAGCACTTGCATAGCCCACCAACGGCCACACGACCAGGCCAAAGACGTATGCATGCATCCTAACAGAACTGACCACTAAACTCTTAGACTAACAATACATGCGACTAACACTCTAGCTTTGCGTATGTGTACATGGTCACATATCTGAATGTGCACACCGCGACACAGCTACTACTACATGCACTCCCTGTGTCTACTTTATCTAAAAAAACAACACTAATAACAAGATTAGTTCTAACAGTGGGTTCATGGACGAGGCATCCTGGGAGCTATTCCACGGATGTGCATCGGCGACTCGACAGGTTGTGAAAGAATTCTATTGCGATGTCTGTCTTACCCAAGAATCGGTGTCGTTCGATTTTGAACCGAGGACCGATCCGAGATTGCAGTCAACCGAAGTCTCGGTTATAGTTTTTCCAGGAGACCGATCGGCCAGACAAATCTAGCAACCGGAATTCCTTTAAAGCCGAGAAACTGAACCGATCGGTTCAGGGGAACCAAACGCCCAGGCTTGGTGCAATGGATATAAAAGCACCTTAGAATGGAAATTCTAGTTAACCTTTGCATCGTTGGTTAACTCAAAAGGCAACAATGCACACACTACTTAAAAGCCAACTCCACTTTGGTATGGGAAAAGAAGTCCATTGAACACGTAACACTAGAGGTATTTCTCTCATCATATCTACCAACTCTTTACCATAGTTTGCTGGCATACAGAACCACTAGAGCATATGTAGGGACTTGTTACTAATTCATTAGCAACTGTTCGCGCCCACTCTTATCCCAACCGTTTGTGCTAAATCTAATATCTGGTGTAGCTAAACATACAAACTGACACAATAAATGAAATTTTTATAGGAGTAAAGATAAATATCAGATTATACACACTGGTCATACCAAATACACGAGGATTGTCATGGCACGTAAACACGTAAACACCCAATACATGTTTGAGAGTTATGATCAAAAACTCGGCGTTCTCGCGTTTTATGGTCATTTTCATGAGGAATTGCCCACAGTTTTGGTGTTCCAAGGCGATTGGCACGACCCATAAGACCCGATACATGTTTGAGAGACATGACCAAAAACTCGTCATTTTCGCGTTTTATTGATGTTCATGAGTTATTGCCCACAATTTTTGGTTTTCAGGGAGATTTGCACTTCTTGTAACACCCTATACACATTTTAGATACATGACCAAAAACTCATCGTTTTCAAGTTTTATGGACGTTTTGATGAGCTATTGCCCACAGTTTTGGTGTTTTAGGGCGATTTGCATGGCCCAAAAGACATGATACATGTTTGAGCGAGATGATCAAAAACTCGTTGTTTTCGCGTTTTATGGACGTTTTCACGAGCTATTGCCCACAATTTCTGGGTTCTAGTGCGATTTGCACGACCCGGCAAGACATGATACATGTTTGAGAGTTATGACCAAAAACTCGTCGTTTTCGTGTTTTATGGCTGTTTTCATGAGCTATTGCCACGGTTTTGGTGTTCTTGGGTGATTTGCAAGGCCCATAAGACCCGATACATATTATTTCGCGTTTTATGGAAGTTTTTATGAGCTATTGCCCCCAGTTTTGGTGTTCTAGGGAGATTTGCAAGACCCATAAGACCCGATACATGTTTGAGAGACATGACCAAAAACTCTATGTTTTCGTGTTTTATGAACGTTTTCATGACCTATTTCCCACAATTTGGGGGTTCTAATGTGATTTTCACGACCTAAAGACACGATACATGTTTAAGATTTATGACCAAAAAATCGTCTTTTTGCGTTTTATGGCCGTTTTTACGAGCTATGGCCCACAATTTCGGTGTTCTAAGGGGATTTGCAAGGCCATAAGACACGATACATGACCAAAAACTCGACGTTTTCACGTTTTATGGACGTTTTCATGAGCTAGTGCCCACGGTTTTGGGATTCCATGGGATTTTATGGCCCATAAAGACACCATACATGTTTCAGAGTTATGACCAAAAAGTCGGCGTTTTCGCGTTTAATGGCCGTTTTCATGAGCTATTGCCCATAATTTTGGAGTTTTAGGGCGATTTGTACTTCTCGTAACACCCGATACACATTTTAGAGACATGACCAAAAACTCGTCGTTTTTTCACATTTTATAGACGTTTTCATGAGCTATTGCCCACAATATTGGTGTTTCAAGTCGATTGGCATGACCCATAAGACATGATACATGTTTAAGCGAGATGACCAAAAAAACTCGTTGTTTCCGCGTTTTATGGACATTTTCATGAGTTATTGCTCACAATTTGGGGGTTCTAATGCGATTTGCATGACCCGTAAATACACGATACATTTTGAGAGTTATGACCAAAAACTCGTAGTTTCTCGTTCTATGGCCGTTTTCATGAGCTTCCCACAGTTTTGATGTTCTAGGGCGATTTGTAAGGCCCATAAGATTCGACACATGTTTGAGACATGACCAAAAATTCTACTTTTTCACGTTTTATGGATGTTTTCAAGAGCTATTGCTCACAATTTTGGTGTTTTAGGCGATTTGCACGACTCGTAACAACTCATACACGTCTGAGAGTTATTAGTAAAAAATCATTGTTCTCATGTTTGATGGCCGTTTTCATGAGCTATTGCCTAAATTTTTGGGGTTCCATGGGGATTTTCATTGCCCGTAAAGACACGATACATGTTTGAGACTTATGACCAAAAACTCGGAATTTTTTCATTTTATGGCCTTTTTCATGAGGTATCTCCCACAATTTTGGTGTTCCAAGGAGATTGGCACGACCCATAAGACCCGATACATGTTTTAGAGACATGACCAAAAACTCATCGGTTTCGCATTTTATGGCCGTTTCATGAGCTATTGCCCACAATTTTGGTGTTCTAGGGCGATTTTCAAGGTCCATAAGACCCGATACATGTCTGAGAGACATGACCAAAAACTCTACGTTTTTCGCTTTTTATGGACGTTTTCATGAGCTATTGCCAACAATTTTGGGGTTTCCAAGGCGATTTTCATGCCCCGTAAAGACACGATACATGTTTGATTGTTATGACCAAAAACCCGGTATTTTCGCATTTTATGACCGTTTTCATGAGCTATTGCCCACTGTTTTAGCGTTCCAAGGCGATTTACACAAATCGTAAAACCCGATACACGTTTAGGAGTTATGAGCAAAAACTCATCGTTTTCATGTTTAATAGCCGTCTTGATGATCTATTTCCGATAGCTTTCGTGTTCGAGGGCGATTTTCATGGCCCATAAGACATGATAGATGTTTGAGAGAGAGACCAAAAACTCGTCGTTTTCGCGTTCTATGGACATTTTCATCAGCTATTTCCCACAATTTGGGGGTTCTAGTGCGGTTTGCATGACTTGTAAGTACACGATACATGTTTGAGAGTTATGACCAAAAACACGTATTTTTCGTGTTTTATGGCCGTTTTCATGAGGAATTGCCCATGTCTTTGGTGTTTTATGGCGATGCAAGGCCCATAAGACCCGATACATGTTTGAGAGACATGACCAAAAATCTACGTTTTATAGCCGTTTTCATGAGCTATTGCCCACAATTTTGGGGTTTCCAAGGTGATTTGAATGACTTGTAACACCTAATACATGTTTGAGAGTTATTAGAAAAAACTCATTGTTTTCATGTTTTATTGTAGTTTTCATGAGCTATTGCCCACAGTTTTGGGATTCCACGAGGATTTTCATGGCAAGTAAACATCCGATACATGTTTGAGAATTATGATCAAAATCTCGGCGTTCTCTCGTTTTATGGCCATTTTCATGAGGAATTGCCCACAGTTTTGGTGTTCCAAGGCGATTGGCACGACGCATAAGATCTGATACATGTTTGAGAGACATGACCAAAAACTCGTCATTTTCGCGTTTTATAAATGTTCATGAGCTATTGCCCACAATTTTTAGTTTTCAGGGCGATTTGCACTTCTCGTAACACCCGATACACGTTTTAGATACATGACCAAAAACTCGTTGTTTTCATGTTTTATGGACGTTTTGATGAGCTATTGCCCATAGTTTTGGTGTTTCAGGGAGATTTGCATGTCCCAAAAGACATGATACATGTTTGACCGAGATGATCAAAAACTCGTTTTTTTCGCGTTTTATGGATGTTTTCACGAGCTATTTCCCACAATTTGTGGGTTCTAGTGCGATTTGCACGACCCGTCAAGACACGATACATGTTTGAGAGTTATGACCAAAAACTAGTCGTTTTCGTGTTTTATGGCCGTTTTCATGAGCTATTCCCTACGATTTTGGTATTCTTGGGTGATTTGCAAGGCCCATAAGACCCGACACATGTTTTTTCGTGTTTTACGGACATTTTGATGAGCTATTGCCCCAATTTTGGTGTTCTAGGGAGATTTGCAAGACCCATAAGACCCGATACATGTTTGAGAGACATGACCAAAAATTCTATGTTTTCGCTTTTATGAACGTTTTCATGACCTATTGCCTACAATTTGGGGGTTCTAATGCGATTTTCACGACCCGTGAAGACATGATACATGTTTGAGATTTATGACCAAAAACTCGTCTTTTTTGCGTTTTATGGCCGTTTTTACGAGCTATGGCCCACAGTTTCGGTGTTCTAAGGTTATTTGCAAGGCCCATAAGACACGATACATGTTTGAGAGACCTGACCAAAAACTCGATGTTTTCACGTTTTATGGACGTTTTCATGAGCTAGTGCCCACGGTTTTGGGATTCCATGGGATTTTCATGGCCCATAAAGACACCATACATGTTTCAGAGTTTTGACCAAAAAGTCGGCGCTTTCGCGTTTAATGGCCGTTTTCATGAGCTATTGCCCACAATTTTGGGGTTTTAGGGCAATTTGTACTTCTCGTAACACCCGATACACGTTTTAGAGACATGACAAAAAATCGTTGTTTTCGCAATTTATAGACGTTTTCATGAGCTATTGCCCACAATATTGGTGTTTCACGTCGATTTGCATGACCCATAAGACATGATACATGTTTAAGCGAGATGACTAGAAAAACTCGTTGTTTCCGTGTTTTATGGACGTTTTCATGAGTGATTGCTCACAATTTGGGGGTTCTAGTGCGATTTGCATGACCCGTAAATACACGATAGATCTTTGAGAGTTATGACCAAAAACTCGTAGTTTTCTCGTTCTATGGCCGTTTTCATGAGCTGCCCACAGGTTTGGTGTTCCAGGGCGCGATTTGTAAGGCCCATAAGACCCGACACATGTTTGAGAGACATGACCAAAAATTCTACTTTTTCACGTTTTATGGACGTTTTCAAGAGCTATTGCTCACAATTTTGGGGTTTCTAAGGTGATTTGCACGAATCATATCACCTCATACACGTGTGAGAGTTATCAGTAAAAAATCATTGTTTCATGTTTGATGGCCGTTTTCATGAGCTATTGCCTACAGTTTTGGGGTTCCATGGGGATTTTCATTGCCCGTAAAGACACGATACATGTTTGATACTTATGACCGAAAACTCGGTATTTTTTAGTTTTATGGCTGTTTTCATGAGGTATCTCCCACAGTTTTGGTGTTCCAAGGCGATTGGCATGACCCATAAGACCCGGAACATGCTTGAGAGACATGACCAAAAACTCATCGTTTTCGCGCTTTATGGCCGTTTTCATGAGCTATTGCCCACATTTTTGGTGTTCTAGGGTGATTTGCAAGGCCCATAAGACCCGATATATGTTTGAGATACATGACCAAAAACTCTACGTTTTTCGCTTTTTATGGACATTTTCATGAGCTATTGCCAACAATTTTGGGGTTTCCAAGGTGATTCGCATGAGTTGTAACACCTGATATATGGTTGAGAGTTATGAGCAAAAACTCGTTGTTTTCATGAGCTATTTCCCATAGTTTTGGTGTTCCAGGCGATTTGCAAGGCCCATAAGACCCGATACATGTTTGAGAGACATGACCAAAAATTCTATGTTTTCGCGTTTTATGGACGTTTTCAAGAGCTATTTCCCACAATTTTGGGGTTTCCAAGGAGATTTGCACGACTTGTAACACCTCATACACGTGTGAGAGTTATTAGTAAAAAATTATTGTTTTCATGTTCTATGGCCGTTTTCATGAGCTATTGCCCAAAGTTTTGGGGTTTCTTGGGGATTTTCATGGCCCATAAAGACACGATACATGTTTGAGAGTTATGACCAAAAAACAGTATTTTCTCGTTTTATGGCCGTTTTCATGAGGTATCTCCCACAGTTTTTGTGTTCCAAGGAGATTGGCACGACCCATAAGACCCGATGCATGCTTGAGAGACATAACCGAAAACTCATCGTTTTCGCGTTTTATGGCCGTTTTCATGAGCTATTTCCCACAATTTTGGTGTTCTAGGGTGATTTTCAAGGCCGATAAGACCCGATACATGTCTGAGAGACATGACCAAAAATTCTACGTATTCACGTTTTATGGACGTTTTCATGAGCTATTGCCCACAATTTGGGGGTTCCATGGGGATTTTCATGCCCCGTAAAGACACGATACATGTTTGATTGTTATGACCAAAAACTCGGTGTTTTCGCATTTTATGGCCGTTTTCATGAGCTATTGCCCACTGTTTTAGCGTTCTAGGGCGATTTACACAAATCGTAACACCTGATACACCTTTAGGAGTTATGAGCAAAAACTCATCGTTTTCATGTTTAATGGTCGTCTTGATGATCTATTTCCCACAGCTTTCGTGTTCGAGGGCGATTTTCATGGCCCATAAGACATGATAGATGTTTGAGAGAGAGAGACCAAAAACTCGTCGTTTTCGCGTTCTATGGACATTTTCATGAGCAATTTCCCACAATTTGGGGGTTCTAGTGCGGTTTGCATGACTTGTAAGTAAACGATACATGTTTGAGAGTTATGACCAAAAACTCGTATATTTCGTGTTTTATGGCCATTTTCATGAGCTATTGCCCACATCTTTGGTGTTCTAGGGCGATGCAAGGCCCATAAGACCCGATACATTTTTGAGAGACATGACCAAAAATCTACGTTTTATAGTTGTTTTCATGAGCTATTGCCCACAATTTTGGGGTTTCCAAGACGATTTGCATGACTCGTAACACCTAATACACGTTTGAGAGTTATTAGGAAAAACTCATTATTTTCATGTTTTATTGTAGTTTTCATGAGCTATTGCCCATAGTTTTGGGGTTCCACGAGGATTTTCATGGCACGTAAACACCCGATACATGTTTGAGAGTTATGATAAAAACTCGGGGTTCTCGGGTTTTATGGCCATTTTCATGAGGAATTGCCCATAGTTTTGGTGTTCCAAGGCGATTGGCACGACCCATAAGGTCCGATACATGTTTGAGAGACATGACCAAAAACTCATCATTTTCGCGTTTTATAGATGTTCATGAGCTATTGCCCATAATTTTAGGTTTTCAGGGCGATTTGCACATCTCGTAACACCCGATACACGTTTTAGATACAAGACCAAAAACTCGTCGTTTTCATGTTTTATGGACGTTTTAATGAGCTATTGCCCACAGTTTTGGTGTTTCAGGGCGATTTGCATGGCCCAAAATACATGATACATGTTTGAGCTAGATGATCAAAATCTCGTTGTTTTCTTGTTTTATGGACGTTTTCACGAGCTATTGCCCACAATTTGTGGGTTCTAGTGCGATTTGCACGACCCGTCAAGACACGATACATGTTTGAGTGTTATGACCAAAAACACGTCGTTTTCGTGTTTGATGGCCGTTTTCATGAGCTATTGCCCACGGTTTTGGTGTTCTTGGGTGAGGCGCAAGGCCCATAAGACCCGATACATGTTTTTTCGTGTTTTATGGACGTTTTGATGAGCTATTGCCCCCAGTTTTGGTGTTCTAGGGAGATTTGCAAGACCCATAATACCCGATACATGTTTGAGAGACATGACCAAAAACTCTATGTTTTCGCGTTTTATGAACGTTCTCATGACCTATTGCCCACAATTTTGGGGTTCTAATGCGATTTTCACGACCCGTAAAGACACGATACATGTTTGAGATTTATGACCAAAAACTCGTCTTTTTGCGTTTTATGGCCGTTTTTACGAGCTATGGCCCACAGTTTCGGTGTTCTAAGGGGATTTGCAAGGCCCATAAGACACGATACATGTTTGAGAGACCTGATCAAAAACTCGACGTTTTCACGTTTTATGGACGTTTTCATGAGCTAGTGCCCACAGTTTTGGGATTCCATGGGATTTTCATGGCCCATAAAGACACCGTACATGTTTCAGAGTTATGACCAAAAAGTCGGCGTTTTCGCGTTTAATGGCCGTTTTCATGAGCTATTGCCCACAATTTTGGGGTTTTAGGGCGATTTGTACTTCTCGTAACACCCGATACATGTTTTAGAGACATGACCAAAAACTCATCGTTTTCGTGTTTTATAGACGTTTTCATGAGCTATTGCCCACAATATTGGTGTTTCACGTCGATTTGCATGACCCATAAGACATGATACATGTTTAAGCGAGATGACCAAAAAGACTCGTTGTTTCCGCGTTTTATGGAAGTTTTCATGAGTTATTGCTCACAATTTAGGGGTTCTAGTGCGATTTGCATGACTCGTAAATACACAATACATCTTTGAGAGTTATGACCAAAAACTCGTAGTTTTCTCGTTCTATGGCCGTTTTCATGAGCTGCCCACCGTTTTCATGATTTGCACGACTCATAACAGCTCATACACGTGTGAGAGTTATCAGTAAAAAATCATTGTTTTCATGTTTGATGGCCGTTTTCATGAGCTATTGCCTACAGTTTTGGGGTTCCATGGGGATTTTCATTGGCCGTAAAGACACGATACATGTTTGAGACTTATGACTGAAAACTCGGTATTTTTTTGTTTTATGGCCGTTTTCATGAGGTATCTCCCACAGCTTTGGTGTTCCAAGGCGATTGGCATGACCCATAAGACCCGGTACATGCTTGAGAGACATGAACAAAAACTCATCGTTTTCGCGCTTTATGGCCGTTTTCATGAGCTATTGCCCACAATTTTGGTGTTCTAGGGTGATTTGCAAGGCCCATAAGACCCGATACAAGTTTGAGATACATGACCAAAAACTCGACGTTTTTCGCTTTTTATGGACGTTTTCATGAGCTATTGCAAACAATTTTGGGGTTTCCAAGGAGATTTGCACGAGTTGTAACACCTGATATATGGTTGAGAGTTATGAGCAAAAACTCATTGTTTTCATAAGCTATTTCCCATTGTTTTGGTGTTCCAGGGCGATTTGCAAGGCCCATAAGACCCGACACATGTTTGAGAGACATGACCAAAAATTCTACTTTTTCACGTTTTATGGACGTTTTCAAGAGCTATTTCCCACAATTTTGGGGTTTCTAAGGCTATTTGCACGACTCGTAACACCTCATACACATGTGAGAGTTATTAGTAAAAAATCATTGTTTTCATGTTTGATGGCCGTTTTCATGAGATATTGCCTACACTTTTGGGGTTCCATGGGGATTTTCATTGCCCGTAAAGACACGATACATGTTTGAGAGTTATGACCAAAAAATCGGTGTTTTCTCGTTTTATGGCCGTTTTCTCGTGTTCCAAGGCGATTAGCACGACCCATAAGACCCGATACATGCTTGAGAGACATGACCGAAAACTCATCGTTTTCGCGTTTTATGGCCGTTTTCATGTGCTATTGCCCACAATTTTGGTGTTCTAGGGTGATTTGCAAGGCCCATAAGAACCGATACATGTTTGAGATACATGACCAAAAACTCTATGTTTTTCGCTTTTTATGGACGTTTTCATGAGCTATTGCCAACAATTTTGGGGTTTCCAAGGATATTTGCACGAGTTGTAACACCTGATATATAAATGAGAGTTATGAGCAAAAACTCATTGTTTTCATGAGCTATTTCCCATTGTATTGATGTTCCAGGGCGATTTGCAAGGCCCATCAGACCCGACACATGTTTGAGAGACATGACCAAAAATTCTACTTTTTCACGTTTTATGGACGTTTTCAAGAACTATTGCCCACAATTTTGGGGTTTCTAAGGCTATTTGCACGACTCGTAACACCTCATACATGTGTGAGAGTTATTAGTAAAAAATCAGTGTTTTCATGTTTGATGGCCGTTTTCATGAGCTATTGCCTACAGTTTTGGGGTTCCATGGGGATTTTCATTGCCCGTAAAGACACGATACATGTTTGAGAGTTATGACCAAAAAATCGGTGTTTTCTCGTTTTATGGCCGTTTTCTCGTGTTCCAAGGCGATTGGCACGACCCATAAGACCCGATACATGCTTGAGAGAAATGACTGAAAACTCATCGTTTTCGCGTTTTATGGTCGTTTTCATGAGCTATTGCTCACAATTTTGGTGTTCTAGGGCGATCTACGTATTCGCGTTTTATGGACGTTCTCATGAGCTATTGCCCACAATTTGGGGGTTCCATGGGGATTTTCATGCCACGTAAAGACACGATACATGTTTGATTGTTATGATCAAAAACTTGGTGTTTTCGCATTTTTCGGCCGTTTTCATGAGCTATTGCCCACTGTTTTAGCGTTCCAGGGCGATTTACCCAAATCGTAACACCCAATACATGTTTGGGAGTTATGAGTAAAAACTCGTCGTTTTCATGTTTAATGGCCGTCTTGATGATCTATTTCCCACAACTTTGGTGTTCGAGGGCGATTTTCATGGCCCATAAGACATGATAGATGTTTGAGAGAGAGAGAGACCAAAAACTCGTCGTTTTCGCGTTCTATGGACATTTCATGAGCAATTTCCCACAATTTGGGGGGTTCTAGTGCGGTTTGCATAACTTGTAAGTACACGATACATGTTTGAGAGTTATGACCAAAAACTCGTATTTTTCGTGTTTTATGGCCGTTTTCATGAGCTATTGCTCACGTCTTTGGTGTTCTAGGGCGATGCAAGGCCCATAAGACCCGATACATGTTTGAGAGACATGACCAAAAATCTACGTTTTATAGACATTTTCATGAGCTATTTCCCACAATTTTGGGGTTTCCAAGGCGATTTGCATGACTCGTAACACCTAATACACGTTTGAGAGTTATTAGGAAAACTGAAGGGGTTTCACAGCATAGTAAATCAAAATTTTCTACGGATGCGAACGGGAAAAGCCAAGATCTAATCTAGGAGATGCAAACAACGAGAGGGATAGATGAGATCTTCATACCCTTGAAGTAATCGCACAACGGAACATTCAACAGAACGTGGTTGATGTAGTCGTACTAGCCTTCTCCTCCTCGCGATTCGATCCGATCCAACGCCGCAAGTGGCGACGCCTCAGAGAGATGCACACGTACGTCACCTCGACGTCTCCTGCTTCCTCGGTCCAGCAAGTGGGGTGGAGAGATAGATTGGATCTACAGCACGACGGCGTGGTGCAAAGGTGGAGAGTTTCTGCGGCAGGGCTTCGCCTACGCGCAGTCGGGAGAGAGAGAGGAGGGCAGTAGGTAGGCGGGTAGGGTTTGAGGAGGTGTGTGGGGAGGGTGTGCCCCTACCCTCTTTATATAGAGGGATGGCCGGCTGACCTTGCCCCTCCTCCAAACCCTAGGGCCGGTGGCCACATGGGTGGAGTGGGGGGCAAGTTCCCCCCCTTCTAGAAGCTCTCCCTAGGGTTTCCCCTAGGGCTTGGCCGGCTGGGCCTATGGGGCCTTGTCCCCTGGCCCAATGCAGCCAGGGCACTCCCTCGTAGGCCCACGCCCCCTCCCGACAAGTGGGGCCACGTTGGTCCCACTCCGGAAGCTTCTACAACCTTTCAGTACAATACCGAACATTCCGAAACAATTCCGAAATCCAAAAACTGCTTTGCCTTATATGAATCTTATTCTCCGGACCATTCCGGAACCTCTCGTGATGTCCTGGATCTCATCCGATACTCCGAACAAAAACTCATAAACCAATTATCCATTCTATCTTAGCGTCGAGACACATTAAATGTGTGACCCTACGGGTTCGAGAATATGCAGACATGATCTTCTATCAATAATCAACAGCGGGATCTGGAAACCCATATTGACTCCCACATATTCATCGATGATCATATCGGATGAACCACGATGCCAGGATTCAATTAATCCCATATATATATTCCCTTCATCACGCGATATTTTACTTGCCCGAGATTCGATCTTTGGCATCGGCATACCTAGTTCAATCTCGTTCACAGCAAGTACTTTACTCGTTCTGTAATCCGATATCACTTTGTGATTAACTCTTTAACCACTTGCTTGTAAGCGGTGTTGATATCGATTACCGAGTGGGCCCGAAGTATATCTCTCCAACTTGGGAGGGACAAATCCCATCTCGATACATACAACCCAACAAGTACTTTCCGATCACCTGAGAGACACCTTTATGATCACCCTCTCATAGGACGACGTTTGATGACCTCAAAGCTTTCTTCCGATACCAGGGAGTTGCATTATCTCATGGTCTAAGGAATACAATATTTGACATAAGAAAAGCTTCGCAAAGATGAACACGATGACACGATCTAATTGCTCTGCTTGATTTGGGTCTGTCCATCATATCATTCTCCTAATGACATGATCTCATTATTGATCGACAACTCATGTCTATGGTTAGGAAACCTTAACCATCATTAATCAATGAGCTAGTCCATAGAGGCATACTAGGGACACGGTGTTGTTCATAAACCACACAAGTATCAAAGTTTCCGCTTAATACAATTCTAGCATGGAATATAAACTTTATCATGAACAAGAATTATAATAATAACATCTTTATTATTGCCTCTAGGGCATAATTCCAACAGTCTCCCACTTGCACTAGAGTCAATAATCTAGTTTACATCTGGCAACAATCTAACACCCATGGCACTAAGGTACTGATCATGTTTTGCTCGTGGAAGAGGTTTAGTCAATGGATCTGCGACATTCAGATCCGTATGTACTTTGCTAATCTTCAGATCTCCATCTGTTATATAATCTCGAATTGTATGAAACTTGCGGTTGATGTTCTTGGTCTTTGGATGATATCTTGGTTCCTTAGCCAGTGCTATGGCGCCAGTGTTGTCACACAATATCTCCAGTGGGTCCAAGGCACTTGGAACCACACCAAGCTCAATGATGAAGTTCCTGATCCAAAATCCTTCACTTGACGCTTCTGTAGCAGCCATGTATTCCGCTTCTACTGTAGATCCCGCGATCACGCTTTGCTTGTAGCTTCTCCAGCTCACAGCTCCTCCATTCAAAATATAAACGTATCCTGTCTGAGAGTTAGAATCATCCTTGTCGGTGTCGAAACTAGCATCAACATAACCTTTTACGACCAGCTTCTCATCACCTCCATAGACCAAGAACATTTCTTTAGTCCTATTTAAATACTTTAGGATGTTCTTCACGGCTGTCCAGTGTTCCACTCCTGGATCACTTTGGTATCTGCTCGTCAAACTAAGAGCATTGGACATATCCGGTCTAGTACACAGCATGGCATACATGATAGAACCTATGGCCGAGGCATAAGGCACTTTGCTCATAGCTTCTCTATCGTTTACCGTAGCTAGACATTGAGCCTTGCTCAATATCTTACCTGACAACATAGGCACTGAACCTTTCTTTGCCTTATCCATTCTGAACCTTTTCAGAACTTTGTCTAGGTATGTACTTTGGCTTAAAGCTATTAGGCGTCTTTTTCTATCTCTATAGATTTTGATGCCTAATATATAAGTAGCTTCTCCTAGGTCTTTCATTGAAAAACATTTGTTCAAATAACTCTTCATATCGTTAAGCATATCAATGTCATTTCCAATAATCAATATGTCATCCACATATAGTACTAAAAATGTCACTGAGCTCCCACTCACTTTCTTGTAGATACAAGCTTCGTAGCAATTTGGAACAAATCCAAAGCTCTTGATCACTTGATCAAAACGAAGGTTCCAACTCCGAGATGCTTGCTTCAGTCCATAAATGGAACGCTGAAGTTTGCACACTTTATCAGCATCTTTAGGATCGACAAAACCTTCGGGTTGCATCATATACAACTCTTCATCAATGTTGCCATTGAGGAACGCAGTCTTGACATCCATCTGCCATATTTCATAATCATGAAACGCAGCAATTGCTAATAAAATCCGAATGGACTTAAACATCGCTATGGGAGAGAAAGTATCATCGTAGTCAACACCTTGAACTTGTCAAAAACCTTTCGCGACAAGCCGTGCTTTATAGACAGTAACATTACCACCCGCGTCCATTTTATTATTGAAAATCCATTTGCACTCAACGACCTTTCGGTCGCTAGGAGGGTCCACCAAAGTCCATACTTGGTTTTCGCTCATGGATCCCAATTAGGATTTCATGGCCTCTAGCCATTTCTCAGAGTCTGGGCTCATCATTGCTTCCTCATAGTTCGCAGGTTCACTGTTGTCTACTAACAAGACAGTCAAGACAGGGTTGTCGTACCACTCAGGAGGGGCACGTGACCTTGTTGAAGGGAATATGCCCTGAGAGGCAATAATAAAGTGTTTATTATGTGTATTCCAAGTATATGATAGATGTTTATTTTGCATGCTATAATTGTATTAATACGGAAACGTTAATACATGTGTGTTTAATAAACAAACAGAAAGTTCCTAGTTATGCCTCTCTCATAAACTAGCTCGTTGATTAACAAGATGATCAAGGTTTCCTGATCATGGACATTGGATGTTGTTAATAACAGGATCACAACATTAGTGTAATGGTGTGATGAACATTCATCCGAAGTATAGCATTACGATCAAAGTCATTGAGTTTATATTGCTATAACAACTTACGAAGTGATCCTAATCCTTAGACCATGAGATCATGTCAATCACTAACATCGGAAGAGTTTCTTGATAACATCAAATGTCACACCGTAACAGGGTGATTATAAAGATGGATTCAGAACTAATAAAGTGTTATGTTGAGGCTCATGGATAGAGAGTGGAATTTGTTCATCCCGATGACGGATAGATATACTCTGGGCCCTCTCGGTGATATCACATTGATTAGCTTGCAAGCAAGTGATTTGATCACTAGAATGTTATATCACAGAAACGAGAAAAGAGTGCATGTCGGTAATGAGATCAAACTAGGTATGGAGATACCGATGATCGAATCTCGGACATGTAATATATCGTGAAACAAAGGGATTAAGATACTAGCGTAAAAGGTTCCGACGATCACAAGAAAGTCATCGTTGAATGTGTGGGAGTCAGTATGGGTCTCCAGATCCCGCTTCTGATTATTGATCCGAGAGGGGTCTCGATCATGTCCGCATTATTCACGAACCGTAGGGTGACACACTTAAGAGACACCGACATCCAATTGGAGCAAATGTTTCATGCCGAAAGAATGAACAAGCGCAGGAATTTATTTCACTAGATACCGAAACAGGTTTTCGGGTGAAATTGCATAAAGTGGTTATGCATGTGAAATAGAATTCTAGCAAGGGGTTATTTGTGAATGTTTGTCATTAAAGTAGTTGACAAAATTCTGAATAAAATAAAAGAGTTTTATTTAATGAGAGTTTGCATTAAATTTGGTGGAAATTTAATGGGAATTTGAGTGGACTTTTGAGTGGAGGGATTTTAAAGGACATTTTGTGAGTGGAGTGTCCACCCACATGAATGAAGGAGGGGAGGGGGCAGCCCCCATGGCCGGCGGCCACCCCCTTGGGTGCCCCCCCTCCTCCTATAAAAGGAGCCCCCTCCTCACTTGTCTCTCACACCTCCTCGTGAAGGATCTCTCTCCCCCTCTAGAATTTATCCCCCATGGTCTCGGACTAGCGAGATACATGTTCTCGGTGGCTATTCGGCAAGAAAGAGTTGTGCTTCCGCTACATCGCTGGAGCGAGGAGGCGGAGGTTGCTCGGTGCCTCGAACGTGTGTGCGAGCACGGATGCGCTGCTGATTTGCGGCGCTAGGACTTCCTGTCGATCTTGAGATCGGCAAGAGATCGTCTACATCAACCACGAGTTGAACTCGTTAAGCTTTGTCGGTCTTCAAGGGTATGTTCTCTACAGATATACATCCGCCCGTTGTTTGTATCTAGTAGATAGATCTTGGTATATAGTTCACATCGTACGAAAATTTTTGTTTTCTATGTTGCGAACCCTACACTTGTCGACCTGCGACGTTCAGTAGTAGCATCGTCCGAAGCTTCATGATCCTCGTCATTAGCTTCCTCTATTATAGGTGCAGACGGCACTGGAACAATTTTAGGTGTTGCGCTACTCTCCAACTCAAGAGAAGGTTCAATAACCTCGTCTAGCTCTACTTTCCTCCCACTCACTTCTTTCGAGAGAAACTCCTTCTCAAGAAAGGATCCGTTCTTTGCGACAAAAACTTTGCCTTCGGTTCTGTGATAGAAAGTATACCCAATAGTTTCCTTAGGGTATCCTATGAAGACGCATTTCTCCGCTTTGGGTTCGAGCTTGTCCGGCATCAACTTCTTGACTTAAGCTTCGCATCCCCAAACTTTAAGAAACGACAACTTAGGTTTAGCACCAAACCACAGTTCATACGGTGTCGTCTCAACGGATTTAGATGGTGCCCTATTTAAAGTGAATGCAGTGGTTTCTAATGCATAACCCCAAAAAGATAATGGCAAATCGGTAAGAGACATCATCGATCGCACCATATCCAATAAAGTTCGATTCCGGCGTTCAGACACACCATTTCGCTGTGGTGTTCCGGGTGGCGTGAGTTGCGAAACGATTCCGCTTGCTTTAAGATGCGTGAGAAAATCATAACTCAAATATTCACCTCCACGATCGGATCGTAGAAATTTAATTTTCCTGTTACGATGGTTTTCCACTTCGTTCTGAAATTCTTTGAACTTTTCAAACATTTCAGATTTATGTTTCATTAAATAGATATACCCATATCTACTTAAGTCATCAGTAAAAGTGAGAAAATAGCGATATCCACCGCGCGTCGAAACACTCATCGGTCCGCATACATCAGTATGTATGATTTCCAACAAGTCCATTGCTCGCTCCATTATACCGGAGAACGGGGTTTTGATCATCTTGCCCATGAGGCACGGCTCGCACATGTCAAATGATTCAAAATCAAGAGACTCCAAAAGTCCATCAGAATGGAGTTTCTTCATGCGTTTTACACCAATATGACCTAGACAGCAGTGCCACAAATAAGTCGTATTATCACTATCTACCTTGCATCTCTTAGCCTCAATGTTATGGATGTGTGTTTCATTGCTTTCGAGATTCAGAAGAAATAAACCATTCACAGCAGGTGCATGACCATAAAAGATGTTACTCATATAAATAGAACAACCATTATTCTCCGATTTAAATGAATAACCGTCTTGCAATAAACACGATCCAGATATGATGTTCATGCTCAACGCAGGCACATAATAACATTTATTAAGGTTTAAAACTAATCCCGAAGGTAAAACTAAGGAGAGCATGCCGACGGCCATCACATCAACTCTTGATCCGTTGCCAACGCGCATCGTCACCTCATCCCTCGCTAGCCGCTGTCTATTCCGTAGCTCCTGTCTCGAGTTACAAATATTAGCAACTGAACCAGTATCAAATACCCAGGCACTACAACGAGTGCTAGTAAGGTAAACATCAATAACATGTATATCAAATATACCTTTGATGGTCCCAGCCTTCTTGTCCGCTAAGTACTTCGGACAGTTGCGCTTCGAGTGACCCTTGTCCTTGCAATAGAAGCACTCAGTGTCCGGCTTAGGTCCAGACTTGAGCTTCTTCTCAGCGGGGGCAACGCGCTTGCCGCTGCCTTTCTTGAAGGACTTCTTTGCACCCTTACCTTTCTTAAAGCTGGGGGGCTTGTTGACCATCAACACATGATTATCTTTCTTGATGTCCACCTCCGCAGCTTTCAGCTTAGCGAAGAGCTCAGTGATCGTATCAGTGGAACCAATCTGATTATGAGTAACTACAAAACCTTTGTAGCTAGGAGGGAGTGATTGCAGAACTCTGTCAATCTTGAGCTCCTCTGGAATCTTGCAGTCCCGTTGCTCAAGGCGTTGAGTGTAGCCCGCCATCTTAATGGCGTGCTCACTAACGGAACTCCCTTCCTCCATCTTGCAGTTAAATAATTTCTCAGAGATCTCATATCTCTCAGAACGGGCCTGAGTCTGAAACATGGTTTTCAGTTCCTCAAGAATCTCAAAGTGCCCGGCGAACTCCTCAAAACAATTTTGAAGGTCCAATTCCATAGCAAACAACATGGTGATCTTAATCACACCATAATCATCTTTGCGCGACTGATAAACAACTTTTTCATCAGCCGGTGCATCTACAGCAGGGGCGTCACCTAGCGCTTTCTCAAGGACATAGTCCTTTTGTCTGCCAGCGAGAATGATTCTCAGATTGCGGAACTAGTTGGTGAAGTTAGACCCATTGTTCTTAAGCTTTTCTTTCTCAACAAAAACGTTGAAGTTGAAGTTGGACTTAGCCATTTGATCTACAAAATTTGCAAGTACAATTTAGACTATTTTCATGATAACTAGTTCAACTTAATCAAATTACTAGATGAACTCCCACTAAATTCAACATCCCTCAAGTTGCTTAGTGAACATGATCCAAATTCACCACACCTAATCCGATCTTCACGAGAAGAGATGTGGTTTGAATGGTGGACAACGAAGTGTCGATCATATCATTCATATGACTCATGCTTAACCTTTCGGTACGTGTGTTCTGAGGCCATGTATGTACATGCTGGGCTCGTCAAGTCAAACCCAAGTATTTCCGCGTGTGCAAAACTGGCTTGCACCCGTTGTATGTGAACGTAGAGTTTATAGCACCCGATCATCACGTGGTGCTTGAAAACGACGAACTTTCGCAACGGTGCATACATGGGGAGAACACAATTTTTTGTCTTGATATTTAAGTGAGGAATCATCTTATAATGCTACCGTCGCGATCTAAGCATAATAAGATATATAAAAGGATAAACATCACATGTATATAATTTTATGTGACATGGTATAGCCAATCTCCGCGCAATGATCTCCATCTTGTGCGTGCCAGCATGATCTCCATCACTCCACCATGATTGCCTCCACCACGAATAGCAACTACAACTATTGCTAACTACTTAGCGATAAAGTAAAGCTATTACATGGCGTATAATAAGTTGACACACATGTCATACACAATTATAAAGACAACCATATGGCTCCAGCCGGTTGTGTACTCATCGACATGCAAGTCGTGAAACATTACAAAACATGATCATTGCATACAACATACACATCATATCTTGGGCCATACCATATCACAGAAACACTCCCTGCAAAAACAAGTTAGACGCCTCTACTTTGTTGATGCATGTTTTACGTAGCTTATGGGAGTAACAAGCTAAGAATGATTCTTACCTACGGAAAGCCACAACGGTGATATTATGGTTGCCAACATCCGGTGTAAATCCCATGACAACTATAGTGAGAGAAACTGGCATCCACCAGCCGCATGTGTGGAACAAGCCACACGTCAAGTGCGGAGCCGGTCTCGTGAACGAGGTCGCGTAAAGTTGGCCTGGACCGCTTCGATCTCACTATCCCGCGTCATAAGAAGTACACAACAAGAGGTTTGCAACATAAAACATCAACGCCCACAACAAGCATGTTGCGTTCTACTCGTGAAACACATCTACGCATAGATCTAGCTCTGATACCACTGAAGGGGTTTCACAACATAGTAAATCAAAATTTTCTACGGATGCGAACGGGAAAAGCCAAGATCTAATCTAGGAGATGCAAACAACAAGAGAGATAGATGAGATCTTCATACCCTTGAAGAAATCGCACAGCGGAACGCTCAACAGAACGTGGTTGATGTAGTCGTACTAGCCTTCTCCTCCTCGCGATCCGATCCAATCCAACGTCGCAAGAGGCGACGCCTCAGAGAGATGCACACGTACGACAACTCGACGTCTCCTCCTTACTCGGTCCAGAAAGTGGGGTGGAGAGATAGATTGGATCTACAGCACGACGGCGTGGTGCAAAGGTGGAGAGTTTCTGCGGCAGGGCTTCGCCTACGCGTAGTCGGGAGAGAGAGAGAGAGAGAGAGAGAGAGGAGGGCAGCAGGTGGGAGGCTAGGGTTTGAGGAGGTGTGTGGGGAGGGTGCGCCCCTGCCCTATTTGTATAGAGGGCTGGACGGATTCCCTTGCCCCTCCTCCAAACCCTAGGGTCGGCGGCCACATGGGTGGAGTGGGGGGCAAGTTCCCCCCCTTCTAGAAGCTCTCCCTAGGGTCTCCCCTAGGGCTTGGCCGGCTGGGCCTATGGGGCCTGGTGCCCCTGGCCCAATACGTCCAGGGCACTCCCTCGTAGGCCCACGCCCCTCCCGACAAGTGGGACCACGTTGGTCCCACTCCGAAAGCTTCTAGAACCATCCGGTACAATACCGATCATTCCGAAACAATTCCAAAATCCAAAAACTGCTTTGCCTTATATGAATCTTATGCTCCGGACCATTCCGGAACCTCTCGTGATGTCCTGGATATCATCCGAGACTCGGAACAAAAACTCATAAACCAATTATCCATTCTATCCTAGCGTCGAGACACGTTAAGTGTGTGACCCTACGGGTTCGAGAATATGCAGACATGATCTTCTATCAATAATCAACAGCGGGATCTGGAAACCCATATTGGCTCCCACATATTCATCGATGATCATATCGGATGAACCACGATGTTAGGATTCAATTAATCCCATATATATATTCCCTGCGTCACGCGATATTTTACTTGCCCGAGATTCGATCGTTGGCATCGGCATACCTAGTTCAATCTCGTTCACAGCAAGTACTTTACTCATTCTGTAATCCGATATCACTTTGTGATTAACTCCTTAACCACTTTCTTGAAAGCGGTGTTGATATCGATTACCGAGTGGGCCCGAAGTATATCTCTCTTACTTGGGAGGGACAAATCCCATCTCGATACGTACAATCCAACAAGTACTTTCCGATCACCTGAGAGACACCTTTATGATCACCCTCTCATAGGATGATGTTTGATGACCTCAAAGCTTTCTTCCGATACCAGGGAGTTGCATTATCATGGTCTAAGGAATACAATATTTGACATAAGAAAAGCTTCATAAAGATGAACACGACGACACGATCTAATTGCTCTGCTTGATTTGGGTATGTCCATCATATCATTCTCCTAATGACATGATCTTATTATTAATCGACAACTCATGTCTATGGTTAGGAAACCTTAACCATCATTAATCAATGAGCTAGTCCATAGAGACATACTAGGGACACGGTGTTGTTCATAAACCACACAAGTATCAAAGTTTCCGCTTAATACAATTCTAGCATGGAATATAAACTTTACCATGAACAAGAATTATAATAATAACATCTTTATTATTGCCTCTAGGGCATAATTCCAACAAAAAACTCATTGCTTTCATGTTTAATTGTAGTTTTCATGAGCTATTGCCCATAGTTTTGGGGTTCCACGAGGATTTTCGTGGCACGTAAACACCCGATACATGTTTGAGAGTTATGATAAAAACCTCGGCGTTCTCGCGTTTTATGGCCATTTTTATGAGGAATTGCCCACAGTTTTGGTGTTCCAAGGCGATTGGCACGACACATAAGATCCGATACATGTTTGAGATACATGACCAAAAACTCATCGTTTTCGCGCTTTATGGCCGTTTTCATGAGCTATTGCCCACAATTTTGGTGTTCTAGGGTGATTTGCAAGGCCCATAAGACCCGATACATGTTTGAGATGCATGACCAAAAAGACCAAAAACTGTGGGCAATTCCTCAAGAAAATAGATGTTTGAGATACATGTTCTAGGGTCATTTTCGCGTTTTATAGATGTTCATGAGCTATTTCCCATAATTTTTGGTTTTCAGGGCGATTTGCACATCTCGTAACACCCGATACACGTTTTAGATAAAAGACCAAAAACTCGTCGTTTTCACGTTTTATGGACGTTTTGATGAGCTATTGCCCACAGTTTTGGTGTTTCAGGGCGATTTGCATGGCCCAAAATACATGATACATGTTTGAGCGAGATGATCAAAATCTCGTTGTTTTCACGTTTTATGGACGTTTTCACGAGCTATTGCCCAAAATTTGTGGGTTCTAGTGCGATTTGCACGACCCGTCAAGACACGATACATGTTTGAGAGTTATGACCAAAAACTCGTCGTTTTCGTGTTTGATGGCCGTTTTCATGAGCTATTGCCCACGGGTTTGGTGTTCTTGGGTGAGTCGCAAGGCCCATAAGACCCGATACATGGTTTTCGTGTTTTATGGACGTTCTGATGAGCTATTGCCCCCAGTTTTGGTGTTCTAGGGAGATTTGCAAGACCCATAAGACCCGATACATGTTTGAGAGACATGACCAAAAACTCTATGTTTTCGCGTTTTATGAACGTTCTCATGACCTATTGCCCACAATTTGGGGGTTCTAATGCGATTTTCACGACCCGTAAAGACACGATACTTGTTTGAGATTTATGACCAAAAGCTCGTCTTTTTGCGTTTTATGGCCGTTATTACGAGCTATGGCCCACAGTTTCGGTGTTCTAAGGGGATTTGCAAGACCCATAATACATGATACATGTTTGAGAGACCTGACCAAAAACCCGACGTTTTCACGTTTTATGGACGTTTTCATGAGCTAGTGCCCACGGTTTTGGGATTCCATGGGATTTTCATGGCCCATAAAGACACCATACATGTTTCAGAGTTATGACCAAAAAGTCGGCGTTTTCGCGTTTAATGGCCGTTTTCATGAGCTATTGCCCACAATTTTGGGGTTTTAGGGCGATTTGTACTTCTCGTAACACCCGATACACGTTTTAGAGACATGGCGAAAAACACGTCGTTTTCGCGTTCTATAGACGTTTTCATGAGCTATTGCCCACAATATTGGTGTTTCACGTCGATTTGCATGACCCATAAGACATGATACATGTTTAAGCGAGATGACCAAAAAGACTCGTTGTTTCCGCGTTTTATGGACGTTTTCATGAGTTATTGCTCACAATTTGGCGGTTCTAGTGCGATTTGCATGACCCGTAAATACACGATACATCTTTGACAGTTATGACCAAAAACTCGTAGTTTTCTCGTTTTGCGGCCGTTTTCATGAGCTGCCCACAATTTTGGTGTTCTAGGGCGATTTGTAAGGCCCATAAGACCCGACACATGTTTGAGAGACATGACCAAAAATACTACTTTTTCACGTTTTATGGACGTTTTCAAGAGCTATTGCCCACAATTTTGGGGTTTCCAAGGCGATTTGCACGACTCGTAACAGCTCATACACGTGTGAGAGTTATCAGTAAAAAATCATTGTTTTCATGTTTGATGGCCGTTTTCATGAGCAATTGCCTACAGTTTTGGGGTTCCATGGGGATTTTCATTGCCCGTAAAGACACGATACATGTTTGAGACTTAGGACCAAAAACTCGGCATTTTTTTTGTTTTATGGCCGTTTTCATGAGGTATCTCCCATAGTTTTGGTGTTCCAAAGCGATTGGCATGACCCATAAGACCCGGTACATGCTTGAGAGACATGACCAAAAACTCATCGTTTTCGCGCTTTATGGCCGTTTTCATGAGCTATTGCCCACAATTTTGGTGTTCTAGGGTGATTTGCAAGGCCCATAATACCCGATACATGTTTGAGATACATGACCAAAAATCTACGTTTTATAGACGTTTTCATGAGCTATTCCCCACAATTTTGGGGTTTCCAAGGCGATTTGCATGACTCGTAACACCTAATACACGTTTGAGAGTTATTAGGAAAAACTCATTGTTTTCATGTTTAATTGTAGTTTTCATGAGCTATTGCCCATAGTTTTGGGGTTCCACGAGGATTTTCATGGCACGTAAACACCCGATACATGTTTGAGAGTTATGATAAAAAACTCGGCGTTCTCGCGTTTTATGGCCATTTTCATGAGGAATTGCCCACAGTTTTGGTGTTCCAAGGCGATTGGCACGGCCCATAAGATCTGATACATGTTTGAGAGACATGAGAAAAAACTCATCATTTTCTCATTTTATAGATGTTCATGAGCTATTGCCCATAATTTTTGGTTTTCAGGGCGATTTGCACATCTGGTAACACCCGATACACGTTTTAGATAAAAGACCAAAAACTCGTCGTTTTCACGTTTTATGGATGTTTTGATGAGCTATTGCCCACAGTTTTGGTGTTTCAGGGCGTTTTGCATGGCCCAAAAGACATGATACATGTTTGAGCGAGATGATCAAAATCTCGTTGTTTTCGCGTTTTATGGACGTTTCCACGAGCTATTGTCCACAATTTGTGGGTTCTAGTGCGATATGCACGACCCGTCAAGACACGATACATGTTTGAGAGTTATGACCAAAAACATGTCGTTTTCGTGTTTGATGGCCGTTTTCATGAGCTATTGCTCACGGGTTTGGTGTTCTTGGGTGAGTTGCAAGACCCATAAGACCCGATACATGGCTTTCGTGTTTTATGGACGTTCTGATGAGCTATTGCCCCCAGTTTTGGTGTTCTAGGGAGATTTGCAAGACCCATAAGACCCGATACATGTTTGAGAGACATGACCAAAAACTCTATGTTTTCGCGTTTTATGAACGTTCTCATGACCTATTGCCCACAATTTGGGGGTTCTATTGCGATTTTCACGACCCGTAAAGACACGATAGATGTTTGAGATTTATGACCAAAAGCTCGTCTTTTTGCGTTTTATGGCCGTTATTACGAGCTATGGCCCACAGTTTCGGTGTTCTAAGGGGATTTGCAAGGCCCATAATACATGATACATGTTTGAGAGACCTGACCAAAAACCCGACGTTTTCACGTTTTATGGACGTTTTCATGAGCTAGTGCCCACGGTTTTGGGATTCCATGGGATTTTCATGGCCCATAAAGACACCATACATGTTTCAGAGTTATGACCAAAAAGTCGGCGTTTTCGTGTTTAATGGCCGTTTTCATGAGCTATTGCCCACAATTTTGGGGTTTTAGGGCGATTTGTACTTCTCGTAACACCCGATACACGTTTTAGAGACATGGCGAAAAACACGTCGTTTTCGCGTTCTATAGACGTTTTCATGAGCTATTGCCCACAATATTGGTGTTTCACGTCGATTTGCATGACCCATAAGACATGATACATGTTTAAGCGAGATGACGAAAAAGACTCGTTGTTTCCGCGTTTTATGGACGTTTTCATGAGTTATTGCTCACAATTTGGCGGTTCTAGTGCGATTTGCATGACCCGTAAATACACGATACATCTTTGACAGTTATGACCAAAAACTCGTAGTTTTCTTGTTTCGCGGCCGTTTTCATGAGCTGCCCACAGTTTTGGTGTTCTAGGGCGATTTGTAAGGCCCATAAGACCCGACACATGTTTGAGAGACATGACCAAAAATTCTACTTTTTCACGTTTTATGGACGTTTTCAAGAGCTATTGCCCACAATTTTGGGGTTTCCAAGGCGATTTGCACGACTCGTAACAGCTCATACACGTGTGAGAGTTATCAGTAAAAAATCATTGTTTTCATGTTTGATGGCCGTTTTCATGAGCTATTGCCTACAGTTTTGGGGTTCCATGGGGATTTTCATGGCCCGTAAAGACACGATACATGTTTGAGACTTATGACCAAAAACTCGGCATTTTTTTTTGTTTTATGGCCGTCTTCATGAGGTATCTCCCACAGTTTTGGTGTTCCAAGGCGATTGGCATGACCCATAAGACCCGGTACATGCTTAAGAGACATGACCAAAAACTCATCGTTTTCACGCTTTATGGCTGTTTTCATGAGCTATTGCCCACAATTTTGGTGTTCTAGGGTGATGTGCAAGGCCCATAAGACCCGATACATGTTTGAGATACATGACCAAAAATCTACGTTTTATAGACGTTTTCATGAGCTATTGCCCACAATTTTGGGGTTTCCAAGGCGATTTGCATGACTCGTAACACCTAATACACGTTTGAGAGTTATTAGGAAAAACTCATTGTTTTCATGTTTAATTGTAGTTTTCATGAGCTATTGCCCATAATTTTGGGGTTTCACGAGGATTTTCATGGCACGTAAACACCCGATACATGTTTGAGAGTTATGATCAAAAACTCGGTGTTCTCGCGTTTTATGGCCATTTTCATGAGGAATTGCCCACAGTTTTGGTGTTCCAAGGCGATTGGCACGGCCCATAAGATCCGATACATGTTTGAGAGACATGACAAAAAACTCATCATTTTCTCGTTTTATAGATGTTCATGAGCTATTGCCCATAATTTTTGGTTTTCAGGGCGATTTGCACATCTAGTAACACCCGATACACGTTTTAGATAAAAGACCAAAAACTCGTCGTTTTCACGTTTTATGGACGTTTTGATGAGCTATTGCCCACAGTTTTGGTGTTTCAGGGCGATTTGCATGGCCCAAAAGACATGATACATGTTTGAGCGAGATGATCAAAATCTCGTTGTTTTCGCGTTTTATGGACGTTTTCACGAGCTATTGCCCACAATTTGTGGGTTCTAGTGCGATTTGCACGACCCGTCAAGACACGATACATGTTTGAGAGTTATGACCAAAAACTCGTCGTTTTCGTGTTTGATGGCCGTTTTCATGAGCTATTGCCCACGGGTTTGGTGTTCTTGGGTGAGTTGCAAGGCTCATAAGACCCGATACATGTTTTTTCGTGTTTTATGGACGTTTTGATGAGCTATTGCCCCAGTTTTGGTGTTCAAGGGAGATTTGCAAGACCCATAAGACCCGATACATGTTTGAGAGACATGACCAAAAACTCTATGTTTTCGCGTTTTATGAACGCTCTCATGACCTATTGCCCACAATTTGGGGGTTCTAATGCGATTTTCACGACCCGTAAAGACACGATAGATGTTTGAGATTTATGACCAAAAGCTCGTCTTTTTGCGCTTTATGGCCGTTATTACGAGCTATGGCCCACAGTTTCGGTGTTCTAAGGGGATTTGCAAGGCCCATAATACATGATACATGTTTGAGAGACCTGACCAAAAACCCGACGTTTTCACGTTTTATGGACGTTTTCATGAGCTAGTGCCCACGGTTTTGGGATTCCATGGGATTTTCATGGCCCATAAAGACACCATACATGTTTCAGAGTTATGACCAAAAAGTCTACGTTTTCGCGTTTAATGGCCGTTTTCATGAGCTATTGCCCACAATTTTGGGGTTTTAGGGCGATTTGTACTTCTCATAACACCCGATACACGTTTTAGAGACATGGCGAAAAAATCGTCGTTTTCGCGTTTTATAGACGTTTTCATGAGCTATTGCCCACAATATTGGTGTTTCACGTCGATTTGCATGACCCATAAGACATGATACGTGTTTAAGCGAGATGACCAAAAAGACTCGTTGTTTCCGCGTTTTATGGACGTTTTCATGAGTTATTGGTCACAATTTGGCGGTTCTAGTGCGATTTGCATGACCCGTAAATACACGATACATCTTTGACAGTTATGACCAAAAACTCGGAGTTTTCTCGTTTTGCGGCCGTTTTCATGAGCTGCCCACAGTTTTGGTGTTCTAGGGCGATTTGTAAGGCCCATAAGACCCGACACATGTTTGAGAGACATGACCAAAAATTCTACTTTTTCACGTTTTATGGACGTTTTCAAGAGCTATTGCCCAAAATTTTGGGGTTTCCAAGCCGATTTGCACGACTCATAACAGCTCATACACGTGTGAGAGTTATCAGTAAAAAATCATTGTTTTCATGTTTGATGGCCGTTTTCATGAGCTATTGCCTACCGTTTTGGGGTTCCATGGGGATTTTCATTGCCCGTAAAGACACGATACATGTTTGAGACTTATGACCAAAAACTCGGCATTTTTTTTGTTTTATGGCCGTTTTCATGAGGTATCTCCCACAGTTTTGGTGTTCCGAGGCGATTGGCATGACCCATAAGTCCCGGTACATGCTTGAGAGACATGACCAAAAACTCATCGTTTTCGCGCTTTATGGAAGTTTTTATGAGCTATTGCCCATAATTTTGGTGTTCTAGGGTGATTTGCAAGGCCCATAAGACCCGATACATGTTTGAGATACATGACCAAAAATCTACGTTTTATAGACGTTTTCATGAGCTATTGCCCACAATTTTGGGGTTTCCAAGGCGATTTGCATGACTCGTAACACCTAATACACGTTTGAGAGTTATTAGGAAAAACTCATTGTTTTCATGTTTAATTGTAGTTTTCATGAGCTATTGCCCATAGTTTTGGGGTTCCACGAGGATTTTCATGGCACGTAAACACCCGATACATGTTTGAGAGTTATGATCAAAAACTCGGCGTTCTCGCGTTTTATGGCCATTTTCATTAGGAATTGCCCACATTTTTGGTGTTTCAAGGCGATTGGCACGGCCCATAAGATCCGATACATGTTTGAGAGACATGACCAAAAACTCATCATTTTCGCGTTTTATAGATGTTCATGAGCTATTGCCCATAATTTTTGGTTTTCAGGGCGATTTGCACATCTAGTAACACCCGATACACGTTTTAGATAAAAGACCAAAAACTCGTCGTTTTCACGTTTTATGGACGTTTTGATGAGCTATTGCCCACAGTTTTGGTGTTTCAGGGCGATTTGCATGGCCCAAAAGACATGATACATGTTTGAGCGAGATGATCAAAATCTCGTTGTTTTCGCGTTTTATGGACGTTTTCACGAGCTATTGCCCACAATTTGTGGGTTCTAGTGCGATTTGCACGACCCGTCAAGACACGATACATGTTTGAAAGTTATGACCAAAAACTCGTCGTTTTCGTGTTTGATGGCCGTTTTCATGAGCTATTGCCCACGGGTTTGGTGTTCTTGGGTGAGTTGCAAGGCTCATAAGACCCGATACATGTTTTTTCGTGTTTTATGGACGTTTTGATGAGCTATTGCCCCAGTTTTGGTGTTCAAGGGAGATTTGCAAGACCCATAAGACCCGATACATGTTTGAGAGACATGACCAAAAACTCTATGTTTTCGCGTTTTATGAACGTTCTCATGACCTATTGCCCACAATTTGGGGGTTCTAATGCGATTTTCACGACCCGTAAAGACACGATAGATGTTTGAGATTTATGACCAAAAGCTCGTCTTTTTGCGCTTTATGGCCGTTATTACGAGCTATGGCCCACAGTTTCGGTGTTCTAAGGGGATTTGCAAGGCCCATAATACATGATACATGTTTGAGAGACCTGACCAAAAACCCGACGTTTTCACGTTTTATGGACGTTTTCATGAGCTAGTGCCCACGGTTTTGGGATTCCATGGGATTTTCATGGCCCATAAAGACACCATACATGTTTCAGAGTTATGACCAAAAAGTCTACGTTTTCGCGTTTAATGGCCGTTTTCATGAGCTATTGCCCACAATTTTGGGGTTTTAGGGCGATTTGTACTTCTCGTAACACCCGATACACGTTTTAGAGACATGGCGAAAAAATCGTCGTTTTCGCGTTTTATAGACGTTTTCATGAGCTATTGCCCACAATATTGGTGTTTCACGTCGATTTGCATGACCCATAAGACATGATACGTGTTTAAGCGAGATGACCAAAAAGACTCGTTGTTTCCGCGTTTTATGGACGTTTTCATGAGTTATTGGTCACAATTTGGCGGTTCTAGTGCGATTTGCATGACCCGTAAATACACGATACATCTTTGACAGTTATGACCAAAAACTCGGAGTTTTCTCGTTTTGCGGCCGTTTTCATGAGCTGCCCACAGTTTTGGTGTTCTAGGGCGATTTGTAAGGCCCATAAGACCCGACACATGTTTGAGAGACATGACCAAAAATTCTACTTTTTCACGTTTTATGGACGTTTTCAAGAGCTATTGCCCAAAATTTTGGGGTTTCCAAGCCGATTTGCACGACTCATAACAGCTCATACACGTGTGAGAGTTATCAGTAAAAAATCATTGTTTTCATGTTTGATGGCCGTTTTCATGAGCTATTGCCTACCGTTTTGGGGTTCCATGGGGATTTTCATTGCCCGTAAAGACACGATACATGTTTGAGACTTATGACCAAAAACTCGGCATTTTTTTTGTTTTATGGCCGTTTTCATGAGGTATCTCCCACAGTTTTGGTGTTCCGAGGCGATTGGCATGACCCATAAGTCCCGGTACATGCTTGAGAGACATGACCAAAAACTCATCGTTTTCGCGCTTTATGGCAGTTTTTATGAGCTATTGCCCATAATTTTGGTGTTCTAGGGTGATTTGCAAGGCCCATAAGACCCGATACATGTTTGAGATACATGACCAAAAATCTACGTTTTATAGACGTTTTCATGAGCTATTGCCCACAATTTTGGGGTTTCCAAGGCGATTTGCATGACTCGTAACACCTAATACACGTTTGAGAGTTATTAGGAAAAACTCATTGTTTTCATGTTTAATTGTAGTTTTCATGAGCTATTGCCCATAGTTTTGGGGTTCCACGAGGATTTTCATGGCACGTAAACACCCGATACATGTTTGAGAGTTATGATCAAAAACTCGGCGTTCTCGCGTTTTATGGCCATTTTCATTAGGAATTGCCCACATTTTTGGTGTTCCAAGGCGATTGGCACGGCCCATAAGATCCGATACATGTTTGAGAGACATGACCAAAAACTCATCATTTTCGCGTTTTATAGATGTTCATGAGCTATTGCCCATAATTTTTGGTTTTCAGGACGATTTGCACATCTCGTAACACCCGATGCACGTTTTAGATAAAAGACCAAAAGCTCGTCGTTTTCACGTTTTATGGACGTTTTGATGAGCTATTGCCCACAGTTTTGGTGTTTCAGGGCGATTTGCATGGCCCAAAAGACATGATACATGTTTGAGCGAGATGATCAAAATCTCGTTGTTTTCGCGTTTTATGGACGTTTTCACGAGCTATTGCCCACAATTTGTGGGTTCTAGTGCGATTTTCACGACCCGTAAAGACACGATACATGTTTGAGATTTATGACCAAAAGCTCGTCTTTTTGCGTTTTATGGCCGTTATTACGAGCTATGGCCCACAGTTTCGGTGTTCTAAGGGGATTTGCAAGGCCCATAATACACGATACATGTTTTAGAGACCCGACCAAAAACCCGACGTTTTCACGTTTTATGGACGTTTTCATGAGCTAGTTCCCACGGTTTTGGGATTCCATGGGATTTTCATGGCCCATAAAGACACCATACATGTTTCAGAGTTATGACCAAAAAGTCGGCGTTTTCGCGTTTAATGGCCGTTTTCATGAGCTATTGCCCACAATTTTGGGGTTTTAGGGCGATTTGTACTTCTCGTAACACCCGATACACGTTTTAGAGACATGGCGAAAAAATCGTCATTTTCGCGTTTTATAGACGTTTTCATGAGCTATTGCCCACAATATTGGTGTTTCACGTCGATTTGCATGACCCATAAGACATGATACGTGTTTAAGCGAGATGACCAAAAAGACTCGTTGTTTCCGCGTTTTATGGACGTTTTCATGAGTTATTGGTCACAATTTGGCGGTTCTAGTGCGATTTGCATGACCCGTAAATACACGATACATCTTTGACAGTTATGACCAAAACTCGGAGTTTTCTCGTTTTGCGGCCGTTTTCATGAGCTGCCCACAGTTTTGGTGTTCTAGGGCGATTTGTAAGGCCCATAAGACCCGACACATGTTTGAGAGACATGACCAAAAATTCTACTTTTTCACGTTTTATGGACGTTTTCAAGAGCTATTGCCCAAAATTTTGGGGTTTCCAAGCCGATTTGCACGACTCATAACAGCTCATACACGTGTGAGAGTTATCAGTAAAAAATCATTGTTTTCATGTTTGATGGCCGTTTTCATGAGCTATTGCCTACCGTTTTGGGGTTCCATGGGGATTTTCATTGCCCGTAAAGACACGATACATGTTTGAGACTTATGACCAAAAACTCGGCATTTTTTTTGTTTTATGGCCGTTTTCATGAGGTATCTCCCACAGTTTTGGTGTTCCGAGGCGATTGGCATGACCCATAAGTCCCGGTACATGCTTGAGAGACATGACCAAAAACTCATCGTTTTCGCGCTTTATGGCAGTTTTTATGAGCTATTGCCCATAATTTTGGTGTTCTAGGGTGATTTGCAAGGCCCATAAGACCCGATACATGTTTGAGATACATGACCAAAAATCTACGTTTTATAGACGTTTTCATGAGCTATTGCCCACAATTTTGGGGTTTCCAAGGCGATTTGCATGACTCGTAACACCTAATACACGTTTGAGAGTTATTAGGAAAAACTCATTGTTTTCATGTTTAATTGTAGTTTTCATGAGCTATTGCCCATAGTTTTGGGGTTCCACGAGGATTTTCATGGCACGTAAACACCCGATACATGTTTGAGAGTTATGATCAAAAACTCGGCGTTCTCGCGTTTTATGGCCATTTTCATTAGGAATTGCCCACATTTTTGGTGTTCCAAGGCGATTGGCACGGCCCATAAGATCCGATACATGTTTGAGAGACATGACCAAAAACTCATCATTTTCGCGTTTTATAGATGTTCATGAGCTATTGCCCATAATTTTTGGTTTTCAGGACGATTTGCACATCTCGTAACACCCGATACACGTTTTAGATAAAAGACCAAAAGCTCGTCGTTTTCACGTTTTATGGACGTTTTGATGAGCTATTGCCCACAGTTTTGGTGTTTCAGGGCGATTTGCATGGCCCAAAAGACATGATACATGTTTGAGCGAGATGATCAAAATCTCGTTGTTTTCGCGTTTTATGGACGTTTTCACGAGCTATTGCCCACAATTTGTGGGTTCTAGTGCGATTTTCACGACCCGTAAAGACACGATACATGTTTGAGATTTATGACCAAAAGCTCGTCTTTTTGCGTTTTATGGCCGTTATTACGAGCTATGGCCCACAGTTTCGGTGTTCTAAGGGGATTTGCAAGGCCCATAATACACGATACATGTTTTAGAGACCTGACCAAAAACCCGACGTTTTCACGTTTTATGGACGTTTTCATGAGCTAGTTCCCACGGTTTTGGGATTCCATGGGATTTTCATGGCCCATAAAGACACCATACATGTTTCAGAGTTATGACCAAAAAGTCGGCGTTTTCGCGTTTAATGGCCGTTTTCATGAGCTATTGCCCACAATTTTGGGGTTTTAGGGCGATTTGTACTTCTCGTAACACCCGATACACGTTTTAGAGACATGGCGAAAAACTCGTCGTTTTCGCGTTTTATAGACGTTTTCCTGAGCTATTGCCCACAATATTGGTGTTTCACGTCGATTTGCATGACCCATAACACATGATACATGTTTAAGCGAGATGACCAAAAAGACTCATTGTTTCCGCGTTTTATGGACGTTTTCATGAGTTATTGCTCCCAATTTGGGGGTTCTAGTGCGATTTGCATGACTCGTAAATACACGATACATCTTTGAGAGTTATGCCCAAAAACTCGTAGTTTTCTCGTTCTATGGCCGTTTTCATGAGCTGCCCACAGTTTTGGTGTTCCAGGGCGATTTGTAAGGCCCATAAGACCCGACACATGTTTGAGAGACATGACCAAAAATTCTACTTTTTCACGTTTTATGGACGTTTTCAAGAGCTATTGCCCACAATTTTAGGGTTTCCAAGGCGATTTGCACGACTCGTAACACCTCATACACGTGTGAGAGTTATAAGTAAAAAATCATTGTTTTTATGTTTGATGGCCGTTTTCATGAGCTATTGCCTACAGTTTGGGGGTTCCATGGGGATTTTCATTGCCCGTAAAGACATGATACATGTTTGAGACTTATGACCGAAAACTCGGTATTTTTTTGTTTTATATGGCCGTTTTCATGAGGTATCTCTCACAGTTTTGGTGTTCCAAGGCGATTGGCACGACCCATAAGACCCGGTACATGCTTGAGATACATGACCAAAAACTCGTCGTTTTCGCGCTTTATGGCCGTTTTCATGAGATATTGCCCATAATTTTGGTGTTCTAGGGTGATTTGCAAGGCCCATAAGACCCGATACATGTTTGAGATACATGACCAAAAACTCTACGTTTTTCGCTTTTTATGGACGTTTTCATGAGCTATTGCCAACAATTTTGGGGTTTCCAAGGAGATTTGCACACCCGATATATGGTTGAGAGTTATGAGCAAAAACTCATTGTTTTCATTAGCTATTTCCCATTGTTTTGGTGTTCCAGGGCGATTTGCAAGGCCCATAAGACCCGACACATGTTTGAGAGGCATGACTAAAAAATTCTACATTTTCACGTTTTATGGACGTTTTCAAGAGCTATTGCCCACAATTTTTAGGTTTCTAAGGATATTTGCACAACTCGTAACACCTCATACACGTGTGAGAGTTATTAGTAAAAAATCATTGTTTTCATGTTTGATGGCCGTTTTCATGAGCTATTGCCGATAGTTTTGGGGTTCCATGGGGATGCTCATTGCCCGTAAAGACACGATACATGTTTGAGAGTTATGACCAAAAAATCGGTGTTTTCTCGTGTTCTAAGGCGATTTGCACGACCCATAAGACCCGATACATGCTTGAGAGACATGACCGAAAACTCATCGTTTTCGCGTTTTATGGCCGTTTTCATGAGCTATTGCCCACAAATTTGGTGTTCTAGGGCGATTTTCATGGTCCATAAGACCCGATACATGTCTGAGAGACATGACCAAAAAATCTACGTATTCGCGTTTATGGATGTTTTTATGAGCTATTGCCCACAATTTGGGGGTTGCATGGGGATTTTCATGCCCCGTAAAGACACGATACATGTTTGATTGTTATGACCAAAAACTTGGTGTTTTCGCATTTTTTGGTCGTTTTCATGAGCTATTGCCCACTGTTTTAGCGTTCCAGGGCGATTTACACAAATCGTAACACCCAATACATGTTTGGGAGTTATGAGCAAAAACTCATCGTTTTCATGTTTAATGGCCGTCTTGATGATCAATTTCCCACAACTTTGGTGTTCGAGGGTGATTTTCATGGCCCATAAGACATGATAGATGTTTGAAAGAGAGACCAAAAGCTCGTCGTTTTCACGATCTATGGACATTTTAATGAGATATTTCCCACAATTTGGGGGTTCTAATGCGGTTTGCATGACTTGTAAGTACACGATACATGTTTGAGAGTTATGACCAAAAACTCGTCTTTTTCATGTTTTATGGCCGTTTTCATGAGCTATTGCCCATGTCTATGGTGTTCTAGGGCGATGCAAGGCCCATAAGACCCGATACATGTTTGAGAGACATGACCAAAAATCTACGTTTTATAGACGTTTTCATGAGCTATTGCCCACAATTTTGGGGTTTTCAAGGCGATTTGCATGACTCGTAACACCTAATACACGTTTGAGAGTTATTAGGAAAAACTCATTGTTTTCATGTTTAATTGCACTTTTCATGAGCTATTTGTAGGGGTTCGTAGCATGGAAAACAAAAATTTCTACCGCATACAAACAAACAAGCCAAGATCTATCTACTAGATTGTAGCAACGAGTCGATGGAATAACTTACCCTCGAAGATTCCAAAGTGTTTAACGAGAGCAGATTCTCGTGGGTGATGTAGTCGTACTCTTGCCGATCTCAAGATCGTGTAGACGATCCTTCCGGCGCTGCGTTCCGGCAACGCTTCCGCAGTCGGTCACACGTTCGGTACTCGACAAAGACCTTCCTCTCCCTTGTTCCAGCAGGCAGCGGAGATTGTAGCACTCTCCTCGCGATTCCGGCAGCACAACGGCGTGGTACCGGAAGTAGAGGGGAGATCCCGCAGGGCTTCGCCTTAAGCCGGAGCGGGTATGGTGGACTATGAGAGAGATCCTCGGTGATCTAGGGTTTAGATGCACCAAGGAGGGGCAAGGCCGGCGGCTAGGGTTAGCTAGGCGGCGGCGGCGAGTTTCCCTAGGCGGTGGCTATGGAGGGCGGCGGCGGCTAGAGTTAGGGTTTAGAGGAGGGCAACTTGTGTGTCTAGGAGGGGAGCCCTGCCCCTCCTTATATAGGTGGAGGGGCGCGCCAGGGGAGGGGAGTACCTCCCCAACTCGGTTCCCCAAGTGGGCCGACGGTGGAGGGGAGGAACTCCTCCCCAAGTAGGTTTCCTACTTCCCCTCCACCTTCCAAAATAGCCGTTTGACTTTTCAAATTGGCGTTTGACTTTTCAAACTAGGATTTGATTAAACCCTTTATTTTGTTCAGCGATGACACCTAGTACATGATGCAATCATTCCAACTTGATATGACATATTCATGTACCCTTCCCCTCCGGAGTGCCGGACATTCCGGAACCTTCTAGAACATTCCCGATGAAAACACCGGAACCATTCTCCAACCCCGAAACCGGACTTTCCTTATATGAATCTTATTATCCGGACCATTCCGGATCTCCTCGTGATATCCCGGATCCCATCCGAGACTCCGAACAACATTCGGTCTCTTACTCATCATTCCATAACTACTCAAACAACGTCGAATCCTTAAGTGTGTCTCATTACGGTTCGTGAATTATGCGGACATGATCGAGACACTTCTCCAAACAATAACCAATAGAGGAATCTGGAAATTAATGTGGCTCCGACATATTTCTACGATTACTTTGCGATCGAATGAACCACTTACATACAATACCAATTTCCCTTTGTCTCACGATAGTTTACTTATCCGAGGTTATGATCGTCGGTATCCTGCATACCTAGTTCAACCTCGTTACTGATAAGTACTCTTTTCTCGTTCCCGTGATATGTGATCCCTTGTGAGCCAGTCACATGCTTGCAAGCTAATTGGATGACATTCCACCGAGAGGGCCCAGAGTATATCTATCCGTCATATGGATGGACAAATCCCACTCTTGATCGATGTGTCTCAACCAATACTTTCCGAACACTCAATGCCACCTTTATAGCCACCCAGTTACGGTGTGGTGTTTGATGTTATCAAAGCATCCTTCCGGTGAAGGTGATATGCATGATCTCATGGTCGAAGGAATTAGGTTACTATGTATCAGAAAGCATATAGCAATTGAACTATTAAAATGACTTGATCTTTATGCTACGCTTATCTTTAGGAGTATGTCCAGCATATCATTCTCCTAACGATATGATCTTGTTGTTAATAACATCTCAATGTTCATGATATGGAAACCACAATCATTTATTAACCAACAAGCTAGTATTATATAGAGGCTTTACTAGGGACTTCAATTTTAAGTTTACAAATCACACAAGTATTAATGTTTCCTTGTTAATACTATTATAGCATGAATGTAAACATTTATCATAAACACAAAGATATAATAATAACTACATTTATTATTGCTTCTAGGGCATATCTCGAACAGTCTCCCACTTGCACTAGAGTCATCTAATCTAGATTACATGGTAATATACCGAACACCCATGGCCGTTTGGTGTTGGTCATGTTTTGCCCTCGGGAGAGGTTTAGTCAACGGATCCGCCACATTCAGATCTGTGTGTACTTTGCAAATCTTTATGTCCCCATCTTGGACATGTTCTCGAATAACATGAAAACGTAGCTTGATATGCTTCAGCTTCTTGTGTGACCTTGGTTCTTGCGCATTGGCTATGGCGCCCATGTTATCACAGTAGATAGACATTGGGTCCAGCACACTTGGAACCACACCCAGCTCTGTAATGAACTCTTTCATCCATATTGCTTCTTGTGAAGCCTCCGAAGTAGCCATGTATTCCGATTCAGTTCAAGATCTCGCCATAACGCTTTGCTTTGCACTCCTCCAGCTAACTGCTGCACCATTCAAAATAAATACGTATCCAGATTGAGATTTAGAATCGTCTGGATCGGTGTTCCAACTAGCATCGGTGTAACCATTAACAACGAGTTGTTCATCACCTCCATAAGAAAGAACCATATCCTTAGTTCTTCTCAAGTACTTAAGGATGTTTTTGACCGCTGTCCAATGATCCACTCCTGGATCACTTTGATATCTGCTAGTTAAACTAACAGCATATGCAATGTCGGGTCTAGTACATAGCATGGCATACATTAGAGATCCTTTGGCTGAGGCATAGGGAGTCTTACTCATCCTTTCTCTATCTTCTGCCATTGTCGGACTTTGAGTTTTACTCAAGGTCGTATTGGGCAACATGGGCAAGAACCCTTTCTTGCTATCTTCCATTCCAAACCTCTTTAGAACTTTGTCCAAATATGTACTTTGTGACAATGATATTAGGCGTCTCGATCTATCTCTATAAATCTTTATGCCTAATATGTAAGCTGCTTCGCCAAGATCCTTCATTGAAAAACTATTATTCAAATATTCCTTGACACTATTAAGAAGGTCTACATCATTCCCAATCAACAATATGTCATCTACATATAGTATTAAGAATGCTACAGAGCTCCCACTCACTTTCTTGTAAATACAAGCTTCTCCATAAGTTTGTATAAAACCAAAACTTTTGATCACCTTATCAAAACGTTGATTCCAACTTCGGGATGCTTGCTTCAATCCATATATGGATCGTTGAAGTTTGCATACCTTGTTAGCATCTTTAGGATCGACAAAACCTTTGGGTTGCATCATATACAACTCTTCATCAATGTCTCCATTGAGGAATGTTGTTTTGACATCCATCTGCCATATTTCATAATCGTAATATGCAGTGATTCCTAACATAATCCTCACAGACTTTAGCTTCGCTACTGGTGAGAAGGTCTCATCGTAGTCAACTCCTTGAATTTGTCGAAACCCTTTTGCGACAAGTCGACCTTTATAGACAGTAACATTACCATCAGCATCTGTTTTCTTCTTGAAAATCCATTTGTTCTCGACAGCCTTCCGGCCATCCGGTAAGTCCACCAAAGTCCATACTTGGATTTCGTACATGGATCCAATCTCGGATTTCATGGCTTCTTGCCATTTATTGGAATTTGGGCTCATCATCGCTTCCTCATATGTCGCAGGGTCATCGGTGTTGTCCACCAACATGACACTCATAACGGGATCATACCAATCAGGAGTGGTACGAGTTCTCGTTGACCTGCGAGGCTCTGTAGCAACTACAACCGAAGTTTCATGATCATCATCATTATCTTCCTCTCTTATTGGTGCAGGCACCACAGGAACTTCTTCCGGTGCTGCGCTACTCGCAATTCCGAGAGAAGGTTCAACAACCTCGTCGAGTTCTACTTTCCTTCCACTCACTTCTTTTGAGAGAAATTCCTTCTCTAGAAAGGATCCATTCTTGGCAACGAAGATTTTGCCTTCGGATCTATGATAGAAGGTATACCCAATAGTTTCCTTCGGGTATCCTATGAAGACGCATTTTTCCGCTTTGGGTTCAAGCTTGTTCGGCTGTAACTTCTTTACATAGGCTTCGCATCCCCAAACTTTAAGGAACGACAATTTAGGTTTCTTCCCAAACCATAATTCATACGGTGTCGTTTCAACGGATTTAGATGGTGCCCTATTTAAAGTGAATGCGGCTATTTCTAATGCATAACCCCAAAATGATAGCGCTAAATCTGTAAGTGACATCATAGAACGAACCATATCTAAGAGAGTTTGATTACGACGTTCAGACACACCGTTACGCTGTGGTGTTCCTGGCGGTGTCAATTGTGAAAGTATTCCGCATTTCTTCAAATGCTCGCCAAACTCGTAACTTAGATATTCACCTCCACGATCAGAACATAGAAATTTAATCTTCTTGTTACGTTGATTCTCAACCTCACTTTGAAATTCCTTAAACTTCTCGAAAGTTTCGGACTTATGTTTCATGAAATAGATATACCCATATCTACTCAAGTCATCCGTGAAGGTAAGAACATAACGATAACTACCGCGCGATGCTACACTCATTGGACCACACACATCGGTATGTATGATTTCCAATAAGTCCGTAGCTCGCTCCATCATACCAGAAAATGGAGTCTTAGTCATTTTACCCATCAGACATGCTTCGCATCTTTCAAGTGATTCGAAATCAAGTGATTCAAGAAGTCCATCGGAATGGAGTTTCTTCATACACTTCACTCCAATGTGACCAAGACGACAGTGCCACATATAGGTCGAGTTATCGATCGATTTCAAATGTTTAGCTTCAATGTTATTAATATGTGTATTTCCACTATCAAGATTCAATAAGAATAGACCATCTATCAATGGTGCATGTGCATAAAATATATTACTCATATAAATCGAACAACCATTATTCTCGGACTTAAACAAGTAACCGTCTCGCAATAAACAAGATCCTGATATAATGTTCATGCTTAACGCAGGCACCAAATAACAATTATTTAAGTATAAAACTAATCCTGATGGTAGATGAAGAGGTAGCGTGCCGACCGCGATCACATCAACCTTTGATCCGTTTCCCACGCGCATCGTCACCTCGTTCTTCGCTAGCTTCCGTTTATTCTGCAGCACCTGTTTCGAGTTACAAATATGAGCAACCGAACCAGTATCAAATACCCAGGCACTACTACGAGTACTAGTGAGATACACATCAATAACATGTATATCAGATATACCTTTCTTCTTGATGTTGCCGTTCTTCAAATCCGCCAAGTACTTTGGGCAATTCCGCTTCCAGTGACCTTCTCCCTTGCAGTAAAAGCACTATGTATCAGGCTTGGGTCCAGCCTTGGTCTTCTTCGTCAGAGCGGTAACTTTCTTACCACCCTTCTTGAAGTGTCCCTTTTGCTTAGACTTGCCTTTCTTGAATTTGGTGGTCTTATTGACCATCAACACTTGGTGCTCTTTCTTGATCTCCACTTCTGCAGATTTCAACATGGAAAAGAGTTCTGGCAACTGCTTGTTTGCTTTGCATATTGTAGTTCATCACAAAGTTCTTGTAACTTGGTGGTAGTGATTGGAGGACACGGTAAATCCACAAAGCATTAGGAATCACTATACCCAAGCTTTGGAGTTTGTTTGTGTGCCCAGACATTTTAAGCACATGCTCATTGATGGAGCTGCCCTCTTCCATCTTGCAGTTAAAGAACTTTTCAGAAGCCTCATAGCTCTCAACTGTCGCGTGAGTCTCAAAGATCAATTTGAGTTCATTGACAATATCATGTGGGTTTGAATTCTCAAACCTTTTCTGAAGCTCCAATTCTAAACCATACAAGATAACACACTGAACTGTGGAGTACTGTGTCTTCCGAGCGAGGTAAACATTCTTTACTTCATCGGTAGCAGTAGCTACAGGTGGGTCACCCAGCGGTGCATCCAGCACATAGGTCAAATTACCAGCATTGAGGACAATCCTCAAATTGCGGAACCAATCCGCGAAGTTGCTTTCATTGTTTTTCAACTTTTCTTTCTCTAGGAACGCATTAAAATTGATGGTAGGGGCCGCCATTGATCTACAACATATTTGCAATAATTTAGACTAAGTTTATGACAAATTGAGTTCTAATTAATAGTTAAATTAATCTAGGTGAACTGTAGAGGGAGTGTCCCAGCCTTACAACAATATAAGGTGGAGTCCCCCGTGTTTACAATGCTAGTCCCTGGATCAATAGCTAGCATCCACAGTTAAGATGTAATATCAAGAAACAAAGGTCATAATATAACTTTATAACCAGGAATAACATAATTTTATTACATCTTACATAGCTCATTTGGCTATTACATTACATTGCAGCGGAATAACTATAAGCATGGGTCCTTCATCTTCAAAGTGCCACAGGCAGATGTTGGTTGTAGACTTTGTAATCCTAATCAATCAATCTTCACTAAAATCAATCAAACCTGCAACATTACAAGTTACAGCCACAAGGGTCAATACATTTGAATTGTATTGGCAAGTGATACTATGGTAGTATGGTGGAGTCTATCATCTATATGCATTTGGCTAAGTGGAGTTGTGGCTTGCATTGCTCAAAATAGATTTTCCTTATCATTTTGAAAATACTAATTTTTTGTTTTGACAAAATCTTTTCCAAGGCATCTCTCAATCAAAGATTGAAGATTTCAAATAACCCTTGTTCAAACCACAAGATTTTAACTTAGAAATTTGAATGATGAGATTCTTGATTGCTTCCATGTCTTGATGCTCAAATTGTCCTTTACCAGGGACATGGCTAAGTACTTAGATTTTACACTCTGCAGAGGTGGTGCACTTTCCCCACAAGACTTGGTTTCCCAAGACAAGATCTTTCAGAAGCCTTCCCTTAGACCAAAATGGACGCGTTCCAACCTATCAAAACTCTACCACCCTCTGTCCATATGGCTAAGTTCTTGCAACCTATATGATCATGGCAGAGCCCATATTGCCAAGTGGTTGCACTTGAAGCTTCTCAACATTTGACATCTCAAATCTCTTTGTTCCTGGGTGGCCATCCACAAGTGAGATACACAAGGTTCACCAGTCCCCTGGCCTTGTGTAACCACTCAACCAAAAACCACCAAGCAATTACCATTCCACCCAGGTGATTCATTAACTTAGTTGTTTTATTAAACAAAAACCAAGTTCTCAGACTTAGAATATTTTTCCATAGTGTGAATATATATTCCACCCATGTTTTCTATTAGCTAGGCTAAGCTTGGTAGTCATAGGAATCTTAACTTAGGAAGAATCCTACTAAGGATTCATCTACTAGGTTTTCCTATAGCAAGGTTTATACTTAGCAAAATCCATGCAAGTTTTACTTAGAGAAAATCACTAATGCATAATGAAAGTAATGGGACAAAAGTATGAAGCATCACTTGCCTTTTTGGTAGAGTATGGGTTCACTCCTTGTCCTTGCAACAATCACACTCTTCAAGTCACTACAAATCAATCAAGCAAGGCACAATTTCAATCTACCAATCAAGCAAAACAACACATAAAATGACAAAGTCAAAGTAATGCATGCAAGCATGCCAAGCTTTGTTTTATTTGAAAAAGTGGTTCCTAATGGTTCATAAACATTTTAAAACACCTAATGGTCATTTTGTAAAGTGGCAAAGTTATTTGCAAAGGATTTCACTTTATAAACCATTTTCAAACAAAGTATCATTTTATGTGGTGTAAAATATTTTTACTAAGGCATTAATCTATAGGGTTCACCAAATATGTTTTCAAACCATAAAACTTGGTGTTTGGGGTCAGAGAGTTTAAAACAAAACATTTTCCAAAGGTCTTCTTCCAAAATCATTTTTAATAAATAAACCACATTTCTATTTGACAAAAAATGGTTTTAAATCAAAGAATCATTATTTTGTTTCACCAAATACATTTTTGAGTCCACAAAGTGTTTCCTATGGTCAGTAGGTTCAAAGCAATCCAATTGCAAAAGATTTTAACCCCAAATTCATTTTTAAAAAAAATTTACATCCTTAACAAGCATACAAATGTTTCTGAACAAACAAACACTCTAACAGATACTATTTGCTAAACCAAGGGCATGGTTGGCTAGGGCTTGTTCCACTGATTCCAATGATACCAAATTTGCAATTTTTGGACGTGTGGTTTAAAAGTTACAGTGGTTTCAAAATGGCACTTAAATCTGGTTTCAAAATCTGTTTTAAACAGAACAGGGGACATGCAGCGCTTCGCTATACACGGGTATCGGTTCAGTGTGGATCACGCTGCAGACCGTTGGATTTAAACAGATCGCGTGGCTCAGAACACGTACCCCTTCGGCGTTTAAGTCGTCGTCGAGGACGGTGCTATGGATCACTAGGAGACAAACGAAACGCATGGTCAGACGTGCAAAGACACGGCGAAGGTGTGTGCGTGAACGAGAGGGGAAGGGGTAGTCTGGTTTACCAGAGGGAGGTCGCCGGAGAAGAGCCAGACGGTGGCGGCGGCGGTTGTTGTCGTTGTCGATGCTCAGGGGCGCGCGCGAGCCAGCTGGCGATGCGGAGAGGTGCGTCTAGGTTTGGGGACTGTGTCTGTGTACTTGGGGAGGTAAGAGGTGGCGGGTACTGGCCGGAATCAGCAAGGAGGGTCGTCAGAGACAGAGGTGCTCGGGGAGGAATTAAGGCGGCCTGGGGGCGTGTTGAGGTGGGGCGACAGAGGGGAAAAGGAGAGGAGGCTTGGGTGTTTAAACTTGCGTGATCAAAGCGAGTAATGGTGGCTGCGTTTAAGACGAATTAAGCTGGAGGAATCAACGGCAGGAGCGGGGAAGAACGGGTCGCAGTGGTGGAGACGATGAACAGGAGAGGGTGGGGTCGGCTGGTCAGTGAGAAAGAGAGTGAGGGGGAGGGTCCACCGGTCAGCTTCTGTGCGGGTGCGAGACTGAGTGAGAAAAACGTTTCGGCAGAGGGGAGGGGGAAATGGGCTGCTGGGCTTAATGGGCCAGGTTGGGTTGGGTCGAGTCCAATTCACATTTTTTTCTGTCTGATTGTTTTATCATTTTCTATTTCTATTTTTCTGTTTTGAAATTCAAACAAACAAATCATTCAACAAATCAATTCAAACAATCACCACGCTTGTAATTGAATTTGGTTCTGTTTATCAACATAACCAAAGTCCAAAAATAAAATAATATTTTTAATCTTTTTAGGATCCATTCATTAATTAAATAAAATGGACCATAGTTTATTAATCAAATAGGGTTTGATTTATTTAATAAAATCTCCATTTGAAAACTAAATATTTTCAAAACCAAATCAGTAGGTTTTATTTGGAAATAAAGAATACTTGGAAACTTGTTTAAAACAAAATAACCTTTTATTTTAGGGTCCATTAATAATTAATGTACCTTAGTTTTTAAATCAAATAGGATTTGTTTTATTTAAATATTTATTTTGAAAACTAAAATAAAACCAAAACACTTCAGTAGGTTTTATTTGAGAATTAAAATACTTGGAAAACTCATTTAAAATAAGTAAATAAGTTTTTGTGTTTATTTAAAATGGGAAAAGCATTTACTTAAATAAAATTTGGATATTAAATCCTTATTATTTTATTTAAATAAACCTTTACTATTTTTATCAAAACAAAATGTTTTAATCAAAGACTTGGCCAAGGTTTAACTTGGCTCTATAAAATAATCCTTATTTATAAAACTACCTTTGTTTTTGAAGACCAAATCCTTTTATTAAAAGTTCCAAAATAGTAATTTTTAATTGTTTTGAAGTTTATTGTTTATTTAACTTTTTAAATCCCTTTAGGATTTTATTTGATCAAAATAGGTTTTGAAAGTTCCCAATTGGATTCAAAAAGTTTCTTCTCACCCTGAAAATCAAACAAAGTTTTATTTTATTCATTTATTTTTCACATTACAAGATTTGGAAAAATCTTGGGATGTGACAGGCTACCACCCTTAAAATAAATCTCGTCCCGAGATTTGGGGAGGCTAGGGGTTACAAGTAGGCTCAAACAACTAGGGTACTACCACCCTAAAAAAAATTCCAACTAGTTTACATATTGACCTTCTTGGAATCTTGGGGAAACTTCTCTGGGCAAACATCTGCATAGTGTCCTTTGTTTTCACACTTGAAACATGTGACAAGGCTGAGATCTTTTATAGGTTGGTTTATCTTGGGCTTCCTCTTTCCTGGACAGGAGATTACATAGTGGCCTAGTTCCTTGCATTTGAAACACATCACTTGGCTAATATCTTTCTTTTCCTTTGGTATCATTTCCTCTTGTTTGTTTCTTTGGTTCTTCTTCTTTTCTGGGCATTCATTGGCATAATGTCCCATCTCTTTGCAATTGTAACATTGCACTTGAGTAATATCCTTCTTGTTAGGTTTGGGGCAGTTCTTCTTCTTCTTGGGTCTCTCCAAAGCTAGGAGTTCTTCTAGTTCATGTTCTTCATAAGTGGAAAATCTTTCTCTCTTCTTGGGGCATTGATCTTCATGTTCCTTGGATGCATGATCCTTGTCTCTAAAAATATTGCTAGCTTGGGTTCCTTTTAGATTAGCATCTTTGTCATCCTTGTTGTCATTAGCTCTTTGGGAAAAGTTTTCTTCCATGTTGATCATTTGAGTAACCAATCCTTGCAACAATTGGGACTGAAGTTTCAAAATCCTTTGTATGGCTGGGTCTAGTCCATTGTTGTTAGCTAAAAGCTGAGTTGTCTCTTGGCTCAACTGGTTTTGGGTTACTATGAGTTCTCTCATGTTGTCCTTGTGGTTGTTGTTGTCATCAACCTTGATGTTGGAGTCTCTTGGAGTAGTCATCTGTTTGGGTTGAAGGGAGATTAGAATAGGCAAGATATTTCTAAGGAATCAATTCTAATCACACACACCACAATTCACACAAGCAATGTGCAAGCAATCACAAACAAACATTTCACTCAATCAACAAAGTTCAAGCACATTTTTAGGCAACAAAATATTTTTGTTACACCACATAAGTTGGTGTGTTTGACTTAACTAAATTATGGTGGTCCATCTATATGGTTCACTTGTGATCTTTCCTTCCTTCTTGATTCTTCTTGTATGAGATCATGGTTTCCTTGGGAAAAACTCTTGGTTACAATACTTCAAATGATGTAGGTTCCTTCTAACTTTTGCATTCCCTCAGTCTCTAAACCTTGAGTAAGAGTTCCTTGTCTCACTTGTAGTCCTTAGTGGTATCCAAGTTGGAAGTTCTTGGGGAATATGCTGAAGATGTTGAAGCCATTAGAGTTGAAGAAGTTGAAGAAGTCCTTTGCACATGGTGTAGTCTTTGGCCATGGGTAGGTTTTTCCATCAAGTTTGAAATAGAAGAGGTGTAGAGTTGAAACCAAAATGGTTGAGGAAAGAGTTTACAAGTGTTTTCGTAAATAAGTTTTGGATCAAAATATAACTCCTATTCTTCTAAGGGTTTTTGTCCAATCCTAGGTTTACAAATCCTACAGGCAACACAATGCTCTGATACCATCTGTAGAGGGAGTGTCCCAGCCTTACAACAATATAAGGTGGAGTCCCTTGTGTTTACAATGCTAGTCCCTGGATCAATAGCTAGCATCCACAGTTAAGATGTAATATCAAGAAACAAAGGTCATAATATAACTTTATAACCAGGAATAACATAATTTTATTACATCTTACATAGCTCATTTGGCTATTACATTACATTGCAGCGGAATAACTATAAGCATGGGTCCTTCATCTTCAAAGTGCCACAGGCAGATGTTGGTTGTAGACTTTGTAATCCTAATCAATCAATCTTCACTAAAATCAATCAAACCTGCAACATTACAAGTTACAGCCACAAGGGTCAATACATTTGAATTGTATTGGCAAGTGATACTATGGTAGTATGGTGGAGTCTATCATCTATATGCATTTGGCTAAGTGGAGTTGTGGCTTGCATTGCTCAAAATAGATTTTCCTTATCATTTTGAAAATACTAAGTTTTTGTTTTGACAAAATCTTTTCCAAGGCATCTCTCAATCAAAGATTGAAGATTTCAAATAACCCTTGTTCAAACCACAAGATTTTAACTTAGAAATTTGAATGATGAGATTCTTGATTGCTTCCATGTCTTGATGCTCAAATTGTCCTTTACCAGGGACATGGCTAAGTACTTAGATTTTACACTCTGCAGAGGTGGTGCACTTTCCCCACAAGGCTTGGTTTCCCAAGACAAGATCTTTAAGAAGCCTTCCCTTAGACCAAAATGGACGCGTTCCAACCTATCAAAACTCTACCACCCTCTGTCCATATGGCTAAGTTCTTGCAACCTATATGATCATGGCAGAGCCCATATTGCCAAGTGGTTGCACTTGAAGCTTCTCAACATTTGACATCTCAAATCTCTTTGTTCCTGGGTGGCCATCCACAAGTGAGATACACAAGGTTCACCAGTCCCCTAGCCTTGTGTAACCACTCAACCAAAAACCACCAAGCAATTACCATTCCACCCAGGTGATTCATTAACTTAGTTGTTTTATTAAACAAAAAGCAAGTTCTCAGACTTAGAATATTTTTCCATAGTGTGAATATATATTCCACCCATGTTTTCTATTAGCTAGGCTAAGCTTGGTAGTCATAGGAATCTTAACTTAGGAAGAATCCTACTAAGGATTCATCTACTAGGTTTTCCTATAGCAAGGTTTATACTTAGCAAAATCCATGCAAGTTTTACTTAGAGAAAATCACTAATGCATAGTGAAAGTAATGGGACAAAAGTATGAAGCATCACTTGCCTTTTTGGTAGAGTATGGGTTCACTCCTTGTCCTTGCAACAATCACACTCTTCAAGTCACTACAAATCAATCAAGCAAGGCACAAGTTCAATCTACCAATCAAGCAAAACAACACATAAAATGACAAAGTCAAAGTAATGCATGCAAGCATGCCAAGCTTTGTTTTATTTGAAAAAGTGGTTCCTAATGGGTCATAAACATTTTAAAACACCTAATGGTCATTTTGTAAAGTGGCAAAGTTATTTGCAAAGGATTTCACTTTATAAACCATTTTCAAAACAAAGTATCATTTTATGTGGTGTAAAATATTTTTACTAAGGCATTAATCTATAGGGTTCACCAAATATGTTTTCAAACCATAAAACTTGGTGTTTGGGGTCAGAGAGTTTAAAACAAAACATTTTCCAAAGGTTTTCTTCCAAAATCATTTTTAATAAATAAACCACATTTCTATTTGACTAGAAATGGTTTTAAATCAAAGAATCATTATTTTGTTTCACCAAATACATTTTTGAGTCCACAAAGTGTTTCCTATGGTCAGTAGGTTCAAAGCAATCCAATTGCAAAAGGTTTTAACCCCAAATTCATTTTTAAACAATTTTTACATCCTTAACAAGCATACAAATATTTCTGCAAAAACAAACACTCTAAAAGATACTATTTGCTAAACCAAGGGCATGGTTGGCTAGGGCTTGTTCCACTGATTCCAATGATACCAAATTTGCAATTTTTGGACGTGTGGTTTAAAAGTTACAGTGGTTTCAAAATGGCACTTAAATCTGATTTCAAAATCTATTTTAAACAGAACAGGGGACACGCGGCGCTTCGCTATACGCGGGTACCGGTTCAGTGTGGATCACGCTGCAGACCGTTGGATTTAAACAGATCGCGTGGCCCAGAACACGTACCCCTTCGGCGTTTAAGTGTTCTAACTAGTTTGTTCGATCTAGATCCTACAGCTATCATCGTATTGACCAAATGTGAGCGGCGCCGGCGGTGGCTAGCGGCGGCGACGGTCTGACAGTGGCGGCGCTGGCGAAACAGGAAGCGAGAGAGGGAGGGAGTAGGCTCACCGAGATCGCAGGAGGCTGGGGAAGCTCGTCGTGTGGTCGACGGGGCAAGGGGCGCACGGTCGTAGGAGTAATCGCTCGCCGGAGTGGAGCTGCGCCTCGGCCACACTCAGTCGTCGTCGAGGACGGTGCTATGGATCACTAGGAGACAAACGAAACACATGGTCAGACGCGCAAAGACACGGCGAAGGAGTGTGCGTGAACGAGAGGGGAAGGGGTAGTCTAGTTTACCAGAGGGAGGTCGTCGGAGAAGAGCCAGACGGTGGCGGCGGCGGTTGTTGTCGTTGTCGATGCTCAGGGGCGCGCGCGAGTGAGCTGGCGATGCGGAGAGGTGCGCCTAGGTTTGGGGAGTGTGTCTGTGTACTTGGGGAGGTAAGAGGTGGCGGGTACTGGCCGGAATCGGCAAGGAGGGTCGTCGGAGACAGAGGTGCTCGGGAAGGAATTAAGGCGGCCTGGGGGCGTGTTGAGGTGGGGCGACAGAGGGGAAAAGAAGAGGAGGCTTGGGCGTTTAAGCTTGCGTGATCAAAGCGAGTAATGGTGGCCGTGTTTAAGACGAATTAAGCCGGAGGAATCAACGGCAGGAGCACGGAAGAACGGGTCGCAGTGGTGGAGACGATGAATAGGAGAGGGTGGGGTCGGCTGGTCAGTGAGAAAGAGAGTGAGAGGGAGGGTCCACCGGTCAGCTTCTGTGCGGGTGCGAGACTGAGTGAGAAAAACGTTTCGGCAGAGGGGAGGGGGAAATGGGCTGCTGGGCTTAATGGGCCAGGTTGGGTTGGGTCGAGTCCAATTCACATTTTTTTCTGTCTGATTGTTTTATCCGTTTCTATTTCTATTTTTCTGTTTTGAAATTCAAACAAACAAATCATTCAACAAATCAATTCAAAGAATCACCACACTTGTAATTGAGTTTGGTTCTGTTTATCAACATAACCAAAGTCCAAAAATAAAATAATATTTTTAATCTTTTTAGGATCCATTCATTAATTAAATAAAATGGACCATAGTTTATTAATCAAATAGGGTTTGATTTATTTAATAAAATCTCCATTTGAAAACTAAATATTTTCAAAACCAAATTAGTAGGTTTTATTTGGAAATAAAGAATACTTGGAAACTTGTTTAAAACAAAATAACCTTTTATTTTAGGGTCCATTAATAATTAATGGACCTTAGTTTTTAAATCAAATAGGATTTGTTTTATTTAAATATTTATTTTGAAATCTAAAATAAAACCAAAACACTTCAGTAGGTTTTATTTGAGAATTAAAATACTTGGAAAACTTATTTAAAATAAGTAAATAAGTTTTTGTGTTTATTTAAAATGGGAAAATCCTTTACTTAAATAAAATTTGGATACTAAATCATTATTATTTTATTTAAATAAACCTTTACTATTTTTATCAAAACAAAATGTTTTAATCAAAGACTTGGCCAAGGTTTAACTTGGCTCTATAAAATAATCCTTATTTATAAAACTACCTTTGTTTTTGAAAACCAAATCCTTTTATTAAAAGTTCCAAAATAGTAATTTTTAATTGTTTTGGAGTTTATTGTTTATTTAACTTTTTAAATCCCTTTAGGATTTTATTTGATCAAAATAGGTTTTGAAAGTTCCCAATTGGATTCAAAAAGTTTCTTCTCACCCTGAAAATCAAACAAAGTTTTATTTTATTCATTTATTTTTCACATTACAAGATTTGGAAAAATCTTGGGATGTGACATGAACTCCCACTCAAAGCAATATCCCTCACATTGTTTTAGTGATCACACGAACCAAATCCACCACATCAAAACCGATCATCACGAGAGTTGATGTTGCTTCAATGGCGAACAATCGACATGTTCATCATATCTACTATACGATTCATGCTTTACCTTTCGGTGATCCGTGTTCCGAGACCATGTCTGTACATGCTAGGCTCATCAAGATCAAACCTTAGCTTCCGCATGAGAAAATATGGCTTGCCCATGTTGTATACACTTGCAGAATCTAACAGACCCGATCATAACGTGGTGCTTCGAAACAACAAGCTTTAGCAACGGTGCTTACTAAGGATGAACACTTTCGAACTTGAAATTTATGTGCATGAGGGATCATCTTATAATGCTACCGTCGTTAACTAAGCAATACAAGATGCATAAAGGATTAACATCACATGCAATTCATAATATGTGATATGATATGGCCTTTCTTCTTTGTGCTTCCGATCTCCATCTTCAAGCACGAACATGATCTCCATCATCACCGGCATTGCATCAAGGTCAATGACGTCGCTCCATGGTTGTCGTCCACCAGCTTCAACTATTACAACTACTTTGAATAGACACGCGGGTCTTAACAGAAATTTAAAGACAACCATATGGCTCCTGCCGGTTGCCAACTTACAATAAGGAACATTGCATACATCAAATATAATCACAATCATGGCCATATCACATCACAGCACACCCCTGCAAAACAAAGTTAGACGCTTCTACTTTCTTTGCATGTTTTACGTGGTTTGGGGCTTTCAATAAGTGTCGTTCTAACTTACGAACAAGAACCACAACATTGATACTAGTATTGTCAATCACCCGTTGTAAATTGAATCTTAACTATGTTGGGAGAAACAGGCACCCGCAAATCCACTTATGCAATACAAGTTGCGTGTCAAGCGTGGAGCAAGTCTCATGAACGATGTCATGTAAGGTTAGCCCGGGCTGCTTCATCCCACCATCCCGCAAGATTCAAAGTACACAAGAAGCAATCAACAACAAAAGCATCAACGCCCACAATGACCATTGTGTTCTACTCGTGCAACAGATCTACATATAGACACGGCTCTGATACCACTGTAGGGGTTCGTAGCATGGAAAAAAAAAAATTCTACCGCATACAAACAAACAAGCCAAGATCTATCTACTAGATTGTAGCAATGAGTCAACGGAATAACTTACCCTCGAAGATTCCAAAGTGTTTAACGAGAGCAGATTCTCGTGGGTGATGTAGTCGTACTCTTGCCGATCTCAAGATCGCGTAGACGATCCTTCCGGCGCTGCGTTTTGGCAGCGCTTCCGCAGACGGTCACACGTTCGGTACTCGACGAAGACCTTCCTCTCCCTTGTTCCAACAGGTAGCGGAGGTTGTAGCACTCTCCTCGCGATTCCGGCAGCACAACGGCGTGGTACCGGAAGTAGAGGGGAGATCCCGCAGGGCTTCGCCTTAAGCCGGAGCGGGTATGGTGGACTATGAGAGAGATCCTCGGTGATCTAGGGTTTAGATGCACCAAGGAGGGGGCAAGGCCGGCGTCTAGGGTTAGCTAGGCGGCGGCGGCGAGTTGGCCTAGGCGACGGCTATGGAGGGCGGCGGCGGCTAGAGTTAGGGTTTAGAGGGGGGCAACTTGTGTGTCTAGGAGGGGAGCCCTGCCCTCCTTATATAGGTGGAGGGGCACGCGAGGGGAGGGGAGTCCCTCCCCAACTCGGTTCCCCAAGTGGGCCGGCGGTGGAGGGGAGGAACTCCTCCCCAAGTAGGTTTCCTACTTCCCCTCCACCTTCCAAAATAGCCGTTTGACTTTTCAAATTGGCGTTTGACTTTTCAAACTAGGATTTGATTAAACCCTTTATTTTGTTCAGCGATGACACCTAGTACATGATGCAATCATTCCAACTTGATATGACACATTCATGTACCCTTCCCCGCCGGAGTTTTCTCGTTTTTATGGCCGTTTTCTCGTGTTCCAAGGCGATTGGCACGACCCATAAGACCCGATACATGCTTGAGAGAAATGACCGAAACCTCATCGTTTTCGCGTTTTATGGCCGTTTTCATGAGCTATTGCCCACAATTTTGGTGTTCTAGGGCGATCTACGTATTCGCATTTTATGGACGTTCTCATGAGCTATTTCCCACAATTTGGGGGTTCCATGGGGATTTTCATGCCACGTAAAGACACGATACATGTTTGATTGTTATGACCAAAAACTTGGTGTTTTCGCATTTTTTGGCCGTTTTCATGAGCTATTGCCCACTGTTTTAGCGTTCCAGGGCGATTTACCCAAATCGTAACACCCAATACATGTTTGGGAGTTATGAGTAAAAACTCGTCGTTTTCATGTTTAATGGCCGTCTTGATGATCTATTTCCCACAACTTTGGTGTTCGAGGGCGATTTTCATGGCCCATAAGACATGATAGATGTTTGAGAGAGAGAGACCAAAAACTCGTCGTTTTCGCGTTCTATGGACATTTCATGAGCAATTTCCCACAATTTGGGGGGTTCTAGTGCGGTTTGCATGACTTGTAAGTACACGATACATGTTTGAGAGTTATCACCAAAAACTCGTATTTTTCGTGTTTTATGGCCGTTTTCATGAGCTATTGCTCACGTCTTTGGTGTTCTAGGGCGATGCAAGGCCCATAAGACCCGATACATGTTTGAGAGACATGACCAAAAATCTACGTTTTATAGACGTTTTCATGAGCTATTGCCCACAATTTTGGGGTTTCCAAGGCGATTTGCATGACTCGTAACACCTAATACACGTTTGAGAGTTATTAGGAAAACTGAAGGGGTTTCGCAGCATAGTAAATCAAAAATTTCTACGGATGCGAACGGGAAAAGCCAAGATCTAATCTAGGAGATGCAAACAACGAGAGGGATAGATGAGATCTCCATACCCTTAAAGAAATCGCACAACGGAACATTCAACAGAACGTGGTTGATGTAGTCGTACTAGCCTTCTCCTCCTCGCGATCCGATCCGATCCAACACCGCAAGTGGCGACGCCTCAGAGAGATGCACACGTACGTCACCTCGACGTCTCCTGCTTCCTCGGTCCAGCAAGTGGGGTGGAGAGATAGATTGGATCTACAGCACGACGGCGTGGTGCAAAGGTGGAGAGTTTCTGCGGCAGGGCTTCGCCTACGCGCAGTCGGGAGAGAGAGAGGAGGGCAGCAGGTAGGCGGGTAGGTTTTGAGGAGGTGTGTGGGGAGGGTGCGCCCCTGCCCTCTTTATATAGAGGGATGGCCGGCTGCCCTTGCCCCTCCTCCAAACCCTAGGGCCGGCGGCCACATGGGTGGAGTGGGGGGCAAGTTCGCCCCCCCCTTCTAGAAGCTCTCCCTAGGGTTTCCCCTAGGGCTTGGCCGGCTGGGCCTATGGGGCCTTGTCCCCTGGCCCAATGCGGCCAGGGCACTCCCTCGTAGGCCCACGCCCCCTCCCGACCAGTGGGGCCACGTTGGTCCCACTCCGGAAGCTTCTAGAACCTTCCGGTACAATACCGAACATTCCGAAATCCAAAAACTGCTTTGCCTTATATGAATCTTATTCTCCGGACCATTCCGGAACCTCTCGTGATGTCCTGGATCTCATCCGATACTCCGAACAAAAACTCATAAACTAATTATCCATTCTATCCTAGCGTCGAGACACGTTAAATGTGTGACCCTACGGGTTCGAGAATATGCAGACATGATCTTCTATCAATAATCAACAGCGGGATCTGGAAACCCATATTGACTCCCACATATTCATCGATGGTCATATCGGATGAACCACGATGCCAGGATTCAATTAATCCCATATATATATTCCCTTCATCACGCGATATTTTACTTGCCCGAGATTCGATCTTTGGCATCGGCATACCTAGTTCAATCTCGTTCACAGCAAGTACTTTACTCGTTCTGTAATCCGATATCACTTTATGATTAACTCCTTAACCACTTGCATGTAAGCGGTGTTGATATCGATTACCGAGTGGGCCCGAAGTATATCTCTCCAACTTGGGAGGGACAAATCCCGTCTCGATACATACAACCCAACAAGTACTTTCCGATCACCTGAGAGACACCTTTATGATCACCCTCTCATAGGATGACGTTTGATGACCTCAAAGCTTTCTTCCGATACCAGGGAGTTGCATTATATCATGGTCTAAGGAATACAATATTTGACATAAGAAAAGCTTCGCAAAGATGAACACGATGACACGATCTAATTGCTCTGCTTGATTTGGGTCTGTCCATCATATCATTCTCCTAATGACATGATCTCATTATTGATCGACAACTCATGTCTATGGTTAGGAAACCTTAACCATCATTAATCAATGAGCTAGTCCATAGAGGCATACTAGGGACACGGTGTTGTTCATAAACCACACAAGTATCAAAGTTTCCGCTTAATACAATTCTAGCATGGAATATAAACTTTATCATGAACAAGAATTATAATAATAACATCTTTATTATTGCCTCTAGGGCATAATTCCAACAGTCTCCCACTTGCACTAGAGTCAATAATCTAGTTTACATCTGGCAACAATCTAACACCCATGGCACTAAGGTACTGATCATGTTTTGCTCGTGGAAGAGGTTTAGTCAATGGATCTGCGACATTCAGATCCGTATGTACTTTGCTAATCTTCAGATCTCCATCTGTTATATAATCTCGAATTGTATGAAACTTGTGGTTGATGTTCTTGGTCTTTGGATGATATCTTGGTTCCTTAGCCAGTGCTATGGCGCCAGTGTTGTCACACAATATCTCCAGTGGGTCCAAGGCACTTGGAACCACACCAAGCTCAGTGATGAAGTTCCTGATCCAAAATCCTTCACTTGACGCTTCTGCAGCAGCCATGTATTCCGCTTCTACTATAGATCCCGCGATCACGCTTTGCTTGCAGCTTCTCCAGCTCACAGCTCCTCCATTCAAAATATAAACGTATCCTGTCTAAGATTTAGAATCATCCTTGTCGGTGTCGAAACTAGCATCGACATAACCTTTTACGACGAGCTGCTCATCACCTCCATAGACCAAGAACATTTCTTTAGTTCTATTTAAATACTTTAGGATGTTCTTCACGGCTGTCCAGTGTTCCACTCCTGAATCACTTTGGTATCTGCTCGTCAAACTAAGAGCATTGGACATATCCGGTCTAGTACACAGCATGGCATACATGATAGAACCTATGGCCGAGGCATAAGGCACTTTGCTCATAGCTTCTCTATCGTTTACCGTAGCTGGACATTGAGCCTTGCTCAATATCTTACCTGACAACATAGGCACTGAACCTTTCTTTGCCTTATCCATTCTGAACCTTTTCAGAACTTTGTCTAGGTATGTACTCTGGCTTAAAGCTATTAGGCGTCTTTTTCTATCTCTATAGATTTTGATGCCTAATATATAAGCAGCTTCTCCTAGGTCTTTCATTGAAAAACATTTGTTCAAATAACTCTTCACATCGTTAAGCATATCAATGTCATTTCCAATAATCAATATGTCTTCCACATATAATACTAAAAATGTCACTGAGCTCCCACTCACTTTCTTGTAGATACAAGCTTCGTAGCAATTTGGAACAAATCCAAAGCTCTTGATCACTTGATCAAAACGAAGGTTCCAACTCCGAGATGCTTGCTTCAGTCCATAAATGGAACGCTGAAGTTTGCACACTTTATCAGCATCTTTAGGATCGACAAAACCTTCGGGTTGCATCATATACAACTCTTCATCAATGTTGCCATTGAGGAACGCAGTCTTGACATCCATCTGCCATATTTCATAATCATGAAACGCAGCAATTGCTAATAAAATCCGAATTGACTTAAACATTGCTACGGGAGAGAAAGTCTCATCGTAGTCAACACCTTGAACTTGTCGAAAACCTTTCGCGACAAGCCGTGCTTTATAGACAGTAACATTACCACCCGCGTCCGTTTTATTATTGAAAATCCATTTGCACTCAACGACCTTTCGGTCGCTAGGAGGGTCCACCAAAGTCCATACTTGGTTTTCGCTCATGGATCCCAATTAGGATTTCATGGCCTCTAGCCATTTCTCAGAGTCTGGGCTCATCATTGCTTCCTCATAGTTCGCAGGTTCACTGTTGTCTACTAACAAGACAGTCAAGACAGGGTTGCCGTACCACTCAGGAGGGGCACGTGACCTTGTCGACCTGCTACGTTTAGTAGTAGCATCGTCCGAAGCTTCATGATCCTCGTCATTAGCTTCCTCTATTATTGGTGCAGACGGCACTGGAACAATTTCAGGTGCTGCGCTACTCTCCAACTCAAGAGAAGGTTCAATAACCTCGTCTAGCTCTACTTTCCTCCCACTCACTTCTTTCGAGAGAAACTCCTTCTCAAGAAAGGATCCGTTCTTTGCGACAAACACTTTACCTTCGGTTCTGTGATAGAAGGTATACCCAATAGTTTCCTTAGGGTATCCTCGGAAGACGCATTTCTCCGCTTTGGGTTCGAGCTTGTCCGGCATCAACTTCTTGACTTAAGCTTCGCATCCCCAAACTTTAAGAAACGACAACTTAGGTTTAGCACCAAACCACAGTTCATACGGTGTCGTCTCAACGGATTTAGATGGTGCCCTATTTAAAGTGAATGCAGTGGTTTCTAATGCATAACCCCAAAAAGATAATGGCAAATCGGTAAGAGACATCATCGATCGCACCATATCCAATAAAGTTCGATTCCGGCGTTCAGACACACCATTTCGCTGTGGTGTTCCGGGTGGCGTGAGTTGCGAAACAATTCCGCTTGCTTTAAGATGCGTGAGAAAATCATAACTCAAATATTCACCTCCACGATCGGATCGTAGAAATTTAATTTTCCTGTTACGATGGTTTTCCACTTCGTTCTGAAATTCTTTGAACTTTTCAAACGTTTCAGATTTATGTTTCATTAAATAGATATACCCATATCTACTTAAGTCATCAGTAAAAGTGAGAAAATAGCGATATCCACCGCGCGTCGAAACACTCATCGGTCCGCATACATCGGTATGTATGATTTCCAACAAGTCCGTTGCTCGCTCCATTATACCGGAGAACGGGGTTTTGATCATCTTGCCCATGAGGCACGGCTCGCACATGTCAAATGATTCAAAATCAAGAGACTCCAAAAGTCCATCAGAATGGAGTTTCTTCATGCGTTTTACACCAATATGACCTAGACGGCAGTGCCACAAATAAGTCGTATTATCACTATCTACCTTGCATCTCTTAGCCCCATTGTTATGGATGTGTGTTTTATTGCTTTCGAGATTCAGAAGAAATAAACCATTCACAGCAGGTGCATGACCATAAAAGATGTTACTCATATAAATAGAACAACCATTATTCTCCGATTTAAATGAATAACCGCCTTGCAATAAACACGATCCAGATATGATGTTCATGCTCAACGCAGGCACATAATAACATTTATTAAGGTTTAAAACTAATCCCGAAGGTAAAACTAAGGAGAGCGTGCCGACGGCCATCACATCAACTCTTGATCCGTTGCCAACGCGCATCGTCACCTCATCCCTCGCTAGCCGCCGTCTATTCCGTAGCTCCTGTTTCGAGTTACAAATATTAGCAACTGAACCAGTATCAAATACCCAGGCACTACAACGAGTGCTAGTAAGGTAAACATCAATAACATGTATATCAAATATACCTTTGATGGTCCCAGCCTTCTTGTCCGCTAAGTACTTCGGACAGTTGCGCTTCTAGTGACCCTTGTCCTTGCAATAGAAGCACTCAGTGTCCGGCTTAGGTCCAGACTTGAGCTTCTTCTCAGCGGGGGCAACGCGCTTGCCGCTGCCTTTCCTGAAGGACTTCTTTGCACCCTTACCTTTCTTAAAGCTGGGGGGCTTGTTGACCATCAACACATGATTATCTTTCTTGATGTCCACCTCTGCAGCTTTCAGCTTAGCGAAGAGCTCAGTGATCGTATCAGTGGAACCAATCTGATTATGAGTAACTACAAAACCTTTGTAGCTAGGAGGGAGTGATTGCAGAACTCTGTCAATCTTGAGCTCCTCTGGAATCTTGCAGTCCAGTTGCTCAAGGCGTTGAGTGTAGCCCGACATCTTAATGGCATGCTCACTAACGGAACTCCCTTCCTCCATCTTGCAGTTAAATAATTTCTCAGAGATCTCATATCTCTCAGAACGGGCCTGAGTCTAAAACATGGTTTTCAGTTCCTCAAGAATCTCAAAGGGCCCGGCGAACTCCTCAAAATGATTTTGAAGGTCCAATTCCATAGCAAACAACATGGTGATCTTAATCACACCATAATCATCTTTGCGCGACTGATAAACAGCTTTTTCATCAGTCGGCGCATCTACAGCAGGGGCGTCACCTAGTGCTTTCTCAAGGACATTGTCCTTTTGTCTGCCAGTGAGAATGATTCTCAGATTGTGGAACCAGTTGGTGAAGTTAGACCCATTGTTCTTAAGCTTTTCTTTCTCAGCAAAAACGTTGAAGTTGAAGTTGGACTTAGCCATTTGATCTACAAAATTTGCAAGTACAATTTAGACTATTTTCATGATAACTAGTTCAACTTAATCAAATTACTAGATGAACTCCCACTAAATTCAACATCCCTCAAGTTGCTTAGTGAACATGATCCAAATTCACCACACCTAATCCGATCTTCACGAGAAGAGATGTGGTTTGAATGGTGGACAACGAAGTGTCGATCATATCATTCATATGACTCATGCTTAACCTTTCAGTTCGTGTGTTCTGAGGCCATGTACGTACATGCTGGGCTCGTCAAGTCAAACCCAAGTATTTCCGCGTGTGCAAAACTGGCTTGCACCCGTTGTAGGTGAACGTAGAGTTTATAGCACCCGATCATCACGTGGTGCTTGAACACGACGAACTTTCGCAACGGTGCATACATGGGGAGAACACAATTTTTTGTCTTGATATTTAAGTGAGGAATCATCTTATAATGCTACCGTCGCGATCTAAGCATAATAAGATATATAAAAGGATAAACATCACATGTATATAATTTTATGTGACATGGTATAGCCAATCTCCGCGCAATAATCTCCATCTTGTGCGTGCCAGCATGATCTCCATCACTCCACCATGATTGCCCCCACCACGAATAGCAACTACAACTATTGCTAACTACTTAGCGATAAAGTAAAGCTATTACATGGCGTATAATAAGTTGACACACATGTCATACACAATTATAAAGACAACCATATGGCTCCAGCCGGTTGTGTACTCATCGACATGCAAGTCGTGAAACATTACAAAACATGATCATTGCATACAACATACACATCATATCTTGGGCCATACCATATCACAGAAACACTCCCTGCAAAAACAAGTTAGACGCCTCTACTTTGTTGATGCATGTTTTACGTAGCTTATGGGAGTAACAAGCTAAGAACGATTCTTACCTACGGAAAGCCACAACGGTGATATTATGGTTGCCAACATCCGGTGTAAATCCCATGACAACTATAGTGAGAGAAACTGGCATCCACCAGCCGCATGTGTGGAACAAGCCACACGTCAAGTGCGGAGCCTGTCTCGCGAACGAGGTCGCGTAAAGTTGGCCTGGACCGCTTTGATCTCACTATCCCGCGTCATAAGAAGTACACAACAAGAGGTTTGCAACATAAAACATCAACGCCCACAACAAGCATGTTGCGTTCTACTCGTGAAACACATCTACGCATAGATCTAGCTCTGATACCACTGAAGGGGTTTCACAGCATAGTAAATCAAAAATTTCTACGGATGCGAATGGGAAAAGCCAAGATCTAATCTAGGAGATGCAAACAACAAGAGAGATAGATGAGATCTTCATACCCTTGAAGAAATCGCACAGCGGAACGTTCAACAGAACGTGGTTGATGTAGTTGTACTAGCCTTCTCCTCCTCCTCGAGAGAGAGAGAGAGAGAGAGAGAGAGAGAGGAGGAGGAGGGCAGCAGGTGGGAGGCTAGGGTTTGAGGAGGTGTGTGGGGAGGGTGCGCCCCTGCCCTATTTGTATAGAGGGCTGGACGGATTCCCTTGCCCCTCCTCCAAACCCTAGGGCCGGCGGCCACATGGGTGGAGTGGGGGGCAAGTTCCCCCCCCCCCCCTTCTAGAAGCTCTCCCTAGGGTTTCCCCTAGGGCTTGGCCGGCTGGGCCTATGGGGCCTGGTGCCCCTGGCCCAATACGTCCAGGGCACTCCCTCGTAGGCCCACGCCCCTCCCGACAAGTGGGACCACGTTGGTCCCACTCCGAAAGCTTCTAGAACCATCCGGTACAATACCGAACATTCCGAAACAATTCCAAAATCCAAAAACTGCTTTGCCTTATATGAATCTTATTCTCCGGACCATTCCGGAACCTCTCGTGATGTCCTGGATATCATCCGAGACTCCGAACAAAAACTCATAAACCAATTATCCATTCTATCCTAGCGTCGAGACACGTTAAGTGTGTGATCCTACGGGTTCGAGAATATGCAGACATGATCTTCTATCAATAATCAACAGCGGGATCTGGAAACCCATATTGACTCCCACATATTCATCGATGATCATATCGGATGAACCACGATGTCAGGATTCAATTAATCCCATATATATTCCCTGCGTCACGCGATATTTTACTTGCCCGAGATTCGATCGTTGGCATCGGCATACCTAGTTCAATCTCGTTCACAGCAAGTACTTTACTCATTCTGTAATCCGATATCACTTTGTGATTAACTCCTTAACCACTTGCTTGAAAGCTGTATTGATATCGATTACCGAGTGGGCCCGAAGTATATCTCTCTGACTTGGGAGGGACAAATCCCATCTCGATACGTACAATCCAACAACTACTTTCCGATCACCTAAGAGACACCTTTATGATCACCCTCTCATAGGATGATGTTTGATGACCTCAAAGCTTTCTTCCGATACCAGGGAGTTGCATTATCATGGTCTAAGGAATACAATATTTGACATAAGAAAAGCTTCGCAAAGATGAACACGACGACACGATCTAATTGCTCTTCTTTATTTGGGTATGTCCATCATATCATTCTCCTAATGACATGATCTTATTATTAATCGACAACTCATGTCTATGGTTAGGAAACCTTAACCATCATTAATCAATGAGCTAGTCCATAGAGGAATACTAGGGACACGGTGTTGTTCATAAACCACACAAGTATCAAAGTTTCCGCTTAATACAATTCTAGCATGGAATATAAACTTTATCATGAACAAGAATTATAATAATAACATCTTTATTATTGCCTCTAGGGCATAATTCCAACAAAAAACTCATTGTTTTCATGTTTAATTGTAGTTTTCATGAGCTATTGCCCATAGTTTTGGGGTTCCACGAGGATTTTCGTGGCACGTAAACACCCGATAAATGTTATGATCAAAACCTCGGCGTTCTCGCGTTTTATGGCCATTTTCATGAGGAATGGCCCACAGTTTTGGTGTTCCAAGGCGATTGGCACGGCCCATAAGATCCGATACATGTTTGAGAGACATGACCAAAAACTCGTCATTTTCGCGTTTTATAGGTGTTCATGAGCTATTTCCCATAATTTTTGGTTTTCAGGGCGATTTGCACATCTCGTAACACCCGATACACGTTTTAGATAAAAGACCAAAAACTCGTCGTTTTCACGTTTTATGGAGGTTTTGATGAGCTATTGCCCACAGTTTTGGTGTTTCAGGGCGATTTGCATGGCCCAAAATATATGATACATGTTTGAGCGAGATGATCAAAATCTCGTTGTTTTCGCGTTTTATGGACGTTTTCACGAGCTATTGCCCACAATTTGTGGGTTCTAGTGCGATTTGCACGACCCGTCAAGACACGATACATGTTTGAGAGTTATGACCAAAAACTCGTCGTTTTCGTGTTTGATGGCCGTTTTCATGAGATATTGCCCACGGGTTTGGTGTTCTTGGGTGAGTCGCAAGGCCCATAAGACCCGATACATGTTTTTTCGTGTTTTATGGACGTTTTGATGAGCTATTGCCCCTAGTTTTGGTGTTCTAGGGAGATTTGCAAGACCCATAAGACCCGATACATGTTTGAGAGACATGACCAAAAACTCTATGTTTTCGCGTTTTATGAACGTTCTCATGACCTATTGCCCACAATTTGGGGGTTCTAATGCGATTTTCACGACCCGTAAAGACACGATACATGTTTGAGATTTATGACCAAAAGCTCGTCTTTTGCGTTTTATGGTCGTTATTACGAGCTATGGCCCACAGTTTCGGTGTTCTAAGGGGATTTGCAAGGCCCATAATACACGATACATGTTTGAGAGACCTGACCAAAAACCCGACGTTTTCACATTTCATGGACGTTTTCATGAGCTAGTGCCCACGGTTTTGGGATTCCATGGGATTTTCATGGCCCATAGACACCATACATGTTTCAGAGGTATGACCAAAACGTCGGCGTTTTCGCGTTTAATGGCCGTTTTCATGAGCTATTGCCCACAATTTTGGGGTTTTAGGGCGATTTGTACTTCTCGTAACACCCGATACATGTTTTAGAGACATGACCAAAAACTCATCGTTTTCACGTTTTATAGACGTTTTCATGAGCTATTGCCCACAATATTTGTGTTTCACGTCGATTTGCATGACCCATAAGACATGATACATGTTTAAGCGAGATGACCAAAAAGACTCGTTGTTTCTGCGTTTTATGGACGTTTTCATGAGTTATTGCTCACAATTTGGCGGTTCTAGTGCGATTTGCATGACCCGTAAATACACGATACATCTTTGAGAGTTATGCCCAAAAACTCGTAGTTTTCTCGTTCTATGGCTGTTTTCATGAGCTGTCCATAGTTTTGGTGTTCCAGGGCAATTTGTAAGGCCCATAAGACCCGACACATGTTTGAGAGACATGACCAAAAATTCTACTTTTTCACGTTTTATGGACGTTTTCAAGAGCTATTGCCCACAATTTTGGGGTTTCCAAGGCGATTTGCACGACTCATAACAGCTCATACACGTGTGAGAGTTATCAGTAAAAAATCATTGTTTTCATGTTTGATGGCCGTTTTCATGAGCTATTGCCTACAGTTTTGGGGTTCCATGGGGATTTTCATTGCCCGTAAAGACACGATACATGTTTGAGACTTATGACCAAAAACTCGGCATTTTTTTGTTTTATGGTCGTTTTCATGAGGTATCTCCCACAGTTTTGGTGTTCCAAGGCGATTGGCATGACCCATAAGACCCGGTACATGCTTGAGAGACATGACCAAAAACTCATCGTTTTCGCGCTTTATGGCCATTTTCATGAGCTATTGCCCACAATTTTGGTGTTCTAGGGTGATTTGCAAGGCCCATAAGACCCGATACATGTTTGAGATACATGACCAAAAATCTACGTTTTATAGACGTTTTCATGAGCTATTGCCCACAATTTTGGGGTTTCCAAGGCGATTTGCACGACTCGTAACACCTAATACACGTTTGAGAGGTATTAGGAAAAACTCATTGTTTTCATGTTTAATTGTAGTTTTCATGAGCTATTGCCCATAGTTTTGGGGTTCCACGAGGATTTTCATGGCACGTAAACACCCGATACATGTTTGATAGTTATATTCAAAAACTCGGCGTTCTCGCGTTTTATGGCCATTTTCATGAGGAATTGCCCACAGTTTTGGTGTTCCAACGCGATTGGCACGGCCCATAAGATCCGACACATGTTTGAGAGACATGACCAAAAACTCGTCATTTTCGCGTTTTATAGATGTTCATGAGCTATTGCCCATAATTTTTGGTTTTCAGGGCGATTTAGACATCTCGTAACACCTGATACACGTTTTAGATACAAGACCAAAAACTCGCCGTTTTCACGTTTTATGGACGTTTTGATGAGCTATTGCCCACAGTTTTGGTGTTTCAGGGCGATTTGCATGGCCCAAAAGAAATGATACATGTTTGAGCGAGATGATCAAAATCTCGTTGTTTTCGCGTTTTATGGACGTTTTCACGAGCTATTGCCCACAATTTGTGGGTTCTAGTGCGATTTGCACGACCCGTCAAGACACGATACATGTTTGAGAGTTATGACCAAAAACTCGTCGTTTTCGTGTTTGATGGCCGTTTTCATGAGCTATTGCCCACGGTTTTGGTGTTCTTGGGTGATTTGCAAGACCCATAAGACCCGATACATGTTTTTTCGCGTTTTATGGACGTTTTGATGAGCTATTGCCCTCCAGTTTTGGTGTTCTATGGAGATTTGCAAGACCCATAAGACCCGATACATGTTTGAGAGACATGACCAAAAACTCTATGTTTTCGCGTTTTATGAACATTCTCATGACCTATTGCCCACAATTTGGGGGTTCTAATGTGATTTTCACGACCCGTAAAGACACGATACATGTTTGAGATTTATGAGCAAAAACTCGTCTTTTTGCGTTTTATGGCCCTTTTTACGAGCTATGGCCCACAGTTTCGGTGTTCTAAGGGGATTTGCAAGGCCCATAATACACGATACATGTTTGAGAGACCTGACCAAAAACTCGACGTTTTCACGTTTTATGGACGTTTTCATGAGCTAGTGCCCACGGTTTTGGGATTCCATGGGATTTTCATGGCCCATAAAGACACCATACATGTTTCAGAGTTATGACCAAAAAGTCGGCGTTTTCGCGTTTAATTGCCGTTTTCATGAGCTATTGCCCACAATTTTGGGGTTTTAGGGCGATTTGTACTTCTCGTAACCCCCGATACACGTTTTAGAGACATGACCAAAAACTCGTCGTTTCCGCGTTTTATAGACGTTTTCATGAGCTATTGCCCACAATGTTGGTGTTTCACGTCGATTTGCATGACCCATAAGACATGATACATGTTTAAGCGAGATGACCAAAAAAACTCGTTGTTTCCGCGTTTTATGGACGTTTTCATGAGTTATTGCTTACAATTTGGTGGTTTTAGTGTGATTTGCATGACCCGTAAATACACGATACATCTTTGATAGTTATGACCAAAAACTCGTAGTTTTCTCGTTTTGCGGCCGTTTTCATGAGCTGCCCACTGTTTTGGTGTTCCAGGGCGATTTGTAAGGCCCATAAGACCCGACACATGTTTGAGAGACATGACCAAAAATTCTACTATTTCACGTTTTATGGACGTTTTCAAGAGCTATTGCCCACAATTTTGGGGTTTCCAAGGCGATTTGCACGACTCGTAACACCTCATACACGTGTGAGAGTTATCAGTAAAAATCATTGTTTTCATGTTTGATGGCCGTTTTCATGAGCTATTGCCTACAGTTTTGGGGTTCCATGGGGATTTTCATTGCCCGTAAAGACACGATACATGTTTGAGACTTATGAACAAAAACTCGGCATTTTTTGTTTTATGGCCGTTTTCATGAGGTATCTCCCACAGCTTTGGTGTTCCAAGGCGATTGGCACGACCCATAAGACCCGGTACATGCTTGAGAGACATGACCAAAAACTCATCGTTTTCGCGCTTTATGGTCGTTTTCATAAGATATTGCCCACAATTTTTGTGTCTAGGGTGATTTGCAAGGCCCATAAGACCCGATACATGTTTGAGATACATGACCAAAAAATCTACGTTTTTCGCTTTTTATGGACGTTTTCATGAGCTATTGCCAACAATTTTGGGGTTTCCAAGGCGATTTGCATGAGTTGTAACACCTGATATATGGTTGAGAGTTATGAGCAAAAACTCATTGTTTTCATGTGCTATTTCCCATAGTTTTGGTGTTCCAGGGCGATTTGCACGGCCCATAAGACCTGATACATGTTTGAGAGACGACTTCTGATTCAATGGACCCCCAAAGGAACAAAAAGAAGGAGACAAATTAGATCGATGGCTCAGATCGACCGATACCTCTTCATGTGTGGGGGCATATGATCAGGACTCAGAAAATTTAGACCGCGTATGTTCTGCCCGCCAAAGCCCGTATAGGACTGAAGCACGTCAGTACGCATGTAGTTTGTGCAAGCAACATGGAAACATATGTGTCCAACTCGGATACAACACGTGCACATGTACGATGTGGTGGAAACATTATGTACGTGGTTTAGGGTGAGCTCTTTTGGGCCTGTTGGCGGACTACCCTCGCGTGCCCTCCTCTAATACGCATGAGGGCAATTCTACCCTTCGGTGCGTTTAAAACCTTTTTAGAGTAGTGGTCTATGAAATCACACCTCTTGAGAGACATGATCAAAAACTCATATGGACGTTTTCATGAGCTATTGCCCACAGTTTTGGGGTTCCACGGGGATTTGCATGGCCCGTAAACATATGATACATGATTGAGAGTTATAACCAAAAACTCTGCGTTTTCGCGTTTTATGGCCGTTTTCATGAGCTTTTGCCCATAATTTTAGGGTTCTCTGTCGATTTACATAACTCGTAACACCCGATACATGTTTGAGAGACATGACCAAAAACTCGTCATTTTCACGTTTTATGGATGTTTTCATGTGTTATTTCCCAAGTTTGTGGTTCCATGGGGATTTGCATGGCCAGTAAAGACAAGATACATGTTTGAGAGTTATGACCAAAAACTCGGCGTTTTCGCGTGTTATGGCCGTTTTCATGAGCTATTGCCCATAGTTTAGGTGTTCCAGGGCGATTTCCTTGACCCGTAAGACCCGACACATGTTTGAGAGACATGAACAAAAACTTGTCATTTTCTCATTTTATGGACGTTTTCATGAGCTATTGCCCACAGTTTTGGCGATTTACATGACTCGTAACACCCGGTACATCCTTGAGAGACATGACCAAAAACTCGTCGTTTTCGGTTGCATTGAGGGGAATTCTATCGGAAAATGTTCGACTGGCCATTGTGAAGGTATGTGCTTTCCTCAATACAATTTCTCAGAAGGTAATCGATCTAAAAAGTCTAACAGGGTCACATATTGATGTGGTCCAATGTCTGGTTAGCTTCGAGTTGTTGTTCCCTCCATCGTTCTTCAATATTATGACGCACCTCCTAGTTCACCTAGTCAAAGAGATTATAATTCTCGGTCATGTGTTTCTACATATCATGGTTGTCTTAAAGAAATATGTTCATAACCGTGCTAAGCCAGAAGGAAGAATCTCCAATGGCTATGGAACAGAGGAGGTCATTGAGTTTTGTGTTGACTTTCTTCCCGACCTTAAGCCGATTGGTGTTCCTGAATATCGGTATGAGGGGAGGCTGATTGGAAAAGGCACACTAGGAAGGAAAGCAACGGTACGTAGGGACGGACATTATTTTACTAAATCACACTACACGGCTTTACACAATTCCACCTTGGTGGCTCCGTATATCGAGAAACACAAGAATATTCTACGCTCCGAAAACCCAGGGAAGCCTCACTCCTAGATTAAAGTGGAACATGAGGCTACTTCCGGCAGTTGGTTGCACACACATCTCATGATTAACACCAATGTTTGAGATCAGGTGTACTTGTTGGCCAGGTTACCATCTTCGACTATATTTACTTTCCAAGGGTACGAGATAAATGGGAATACATTTTACACGATCGCCCAAGATAAAAAGAGGACCAACCAAAACAGTGGTGTCCTCTTTGATGCAACAGATGACAATGGGCAGAAGGACACATATTATGGGTACATAGAGGAGATATGGGAACATGACTATGTACCTACTTTTAAGGTCCCTTTGTTTCGGTGCAAATGGGACAAGCTGACAGGAGGCGGGGTACATGTAGACGAAAAGTATGGCATGACAACATTGGATCTCAACAATCTTGCATACATGGACGAACCATTCTTCCTAGCCAATGATGTGGCTCAGGTTTTCTATGTGAAGGACATGTCTACCAAACCGAGAAAAAATTAGCAAAAGAATACATCGTCTGATGAGCCAAAGCGCCACATAATTCTTTTAGGGAAAAGAAACATCGTGGGAGTAGATGACAAGACAGACATGTCAGAAAATTATAATAAGTTTCATGAAATCCTGCCCTTCAAAGAGAAAACTGACCCAGGCATCCTGCTATATATGAAGATTCTCCATGGCTACGGCACAGAAGAAAACCACAACACTAGATAAGGATGTTGTTGATCTATGTAATGTATTAAACCTTTTATGTAATATCATATTGTGAGTCAAACCTTTTATGTAAGGTGGAAAACTTCCTCCTGCAACATTGTTCGCCATCCCATGCGTGCACAATTTGGACATAGTATCACAAACTATACCGCGATTCTGCACATAACATTGGTCATTTGGACCGAAATCCATGAAAACTAATACATCTTGCTCAATCAAACTAGATGACGACTCCTAGTGCCTGAGCCGTAGGAGGTGAACACCCAAAGAGAAGGAACCATCACACGAGCATAGCTCGGGTGAGATCCCTGAAGATCTGCCAGGTATCAGAGACCCTGACGTCCAACGCAACCATATAGTGATGGATGTGTTCGTGCTCCTCCATGACACGACATTGTACCACCTCCTCGAGGGCCGGATCCCTCTGCACAAATAATGGACCACGCGACGGCCACCAAATAAGCTCCAGATCAACGACGAGACTTAGATTTCTCACCAAGCGACGCGTCCCGGAAGGTAGCACCTCCCAGTGCCAGCCCGCGGAGCCCAGTCTCGGACATGCCCGATAGAGCCCAGTACCCCATCATTGCCGCTGAGTCGACTACGAGGATGCCCTGCCAGAATGTGAGAATGATGTAGAGACAGCTGCATTGAGGAAGAAAGTCAAGCAGTGGGCTCTTAAGAAGATGGCGGAACTATTCTGGAACTGGAAGAAATCATTATGGCTAAAGTATCAGAAGGACAAGACTGCTCCAAAATTCAAAGGTTATCTAGCGAAGCAGCAGCATTACTAGGATGCATATGTGACGTACAAGAAGTCAGAAGATGCTAAGAATAAGTCAGAAAAAACAAGAAAAAATGTTGCGAAAAAGAAACATCACCATCGCCTAGGGCCACGGGGCTACACGACTGCCATGCCAAAGTGGGATGCAAAAGAGAAAGAGATGTGTGATAAAGGGATCATTCCAGAACCAATTGGCAAAGAATGGGATTTGAGGGCAAGAAATTGGTTCCTTGGGCATGGGAGTGAGTATGACGATATTACAGGGGACCATGTTTGCAGTGACGGGATTAGGGTAACGAGGGAGACATGGCTGAAAGTGGTGAAAGAAATTAAAGACGGGATAATAAAGTTCCATCCCAATAGAGAAAAGGACTTGCTGACAAAGGTCCTAGGGAATGACGAAAAGGGAGGACGAGTACGAGGCCTTGGCCCTAGTTATTGAAGGGTTTCGCGGCATAGTAAATCAAAATTTTCTACGGATGCGAACAGAGGGAAAGCCAAGATCTAATCTAGGAGATGCAAACAACGAGAGAGATTGGATTAGATCTTCATACCCTTGAAGATTCGCACAGCGGAACGTTCGTCGGAACGTGGGTGATGTAGTCGTACTCGCTTCTCCTCCTCGCGATCCGATCCGATCTAGCACCACAAGTGGCGGTGCCTCCGTGAGATGCACACGTGCAGCACCTCGACATCTCCTCCTTCCTCGGTCCAGCAACTATGGTGGAGAGACGGATTGGATCTACAACACGACGGCGTGGTGTATATGATGGAGAATTTCTGCAGCAGGGCTTCGCCTACAAGCAGTCGGGAGGGAGAGAGGAGGGCAGCAGGGCAGCTAGGGTTGGAGGGGAAGGTGTGGAGGGGTGGTGCGCCCCCAGCCCTCTTTATATAGAGGGGTGGGCGGCTGCCCTAGCCCCTCCCCGAAGTCCAAAACCGGCGGCCCCAAAGGAGGAGGAGTGGGGGGCAAGGAACCCCCCCCCTTCTAGAAGCTCTATCTAGGGTTTAAACCCTCTTTGGCCGGCTGGGCCCTGTGGGGCCTTGTGCCCCTGGCCCAATGCGGCCAGGGCACTCCCTCATAGGCCCATGCCCCCTCCCGGAAGGTGTGGCCACGTTGGTCCCCTTCCGGAAGGTTCTAGAAGCTTCCGGTACAATACCGATTAATCCGGAACAATTCCGAACTCCAAAAACTGCACTGCCTTATATGAATCTTATTCTCCGGACCACTCCGGAACCTCTCGTGATGTCCCGGATCACATCTGAGACTCCGAACAAAAACTCATAAACCAATTATCCAATCTATCCTAGCGTCGAGACACGTTAAGTGTGTGACCCTGCGGGTTTGAGAATATGCAGACATGATCTTCTATCAATAATCAACAGTGGGGTCTGGACACCCATATTGACTCCCACACATTCATCGATGATCATATCGGATGAACCACGATGCCAGGATTCAATCAATCCCATATATATATTCCCTTCGTCTCGCGATATTTTACTTGCCCGAGATTCGATCGTCGGTACCGTCATACCTAGTTCAATCTCGTTCACAGCAAGTACTTTACTCGTTCCTTAATCCGATATCACTTTGTGATTAACTCCTTAACCACATGCTTGCAAGCGGTGTTGATATCGATTACCGAGTGGGCCCGAAGTATATCTCTCCGACTTGGGAGGGACAAATCCCATCTCGATACATACAACCCAACAGATACTTTCCGATCACCTGAGAGACACCTTTATGATCACCCTCTCATAGGATGACGTTTGATGACCTCAAAGCTTTCTTCCGATACCAGGAAGTTGTATTATCTCATGGTCTAAGGAATACAATATTTGACATAAGAAAAGCTTCGCAAAGACGAACACGATGACACGATCTAATTGCTTCGCTTAGTTTGGGTATGTCCATCATATCATTCTCCCAATGATATGATCTCATTATTAATCGACAACTCATGTCCATTGTTAGGAAACCTTAACCAACATTAATCAATGAGCTAGTTCATAGAGGCGTACTAGGTACACGGTGTTGTTCACAAACCACACAAGTATTAAAGTTTCCGCTTAATACAATTCTAGCATGGAATATAAACATTATCATGAACAAGAATTATAATAATAACATCTTTATTATTGCCTCTAGGGCATAATTCCAACAGTTATACATGGGAGATTGGGTTTCCCAAAGACAAAGGTACTTATAGAAGCCGAGCGAGAGAAAATCAGCAACGGGAGAAGGAGGGAGACAGGTTCAACCAGTTGCTAGTAAGAATTGACATGCAGCAGAAGCAGATTGACGAACTTAGAGGAGTAGCGTGACTACAAGATCCTGCACTCAATATTACCGCCAACCCATCTCAGCGGAGAAGCAGCGTGGCTGAATTGGAGGTCCCGTCTAACGATGCACGGATGATAGATGGTGGTCCCGGCTACCCCGTGGATGGAATCAAGGAGAAGATATCTTGTGAGCTCCATCAGAAGGTGAAGAACATATTCGTGAAGGTGGCGGTCGGATGTGCTTTACCTTGTCCACCTGACGCACGCTGGCATGGTCATGAGATTCCACCTGGCTATGCTAAAGTCGGGGTGGATTAAATCGTAACGGAGTGGGACTCAATGGAGCTTGACATTCTTGGACCTGCAGGTGAGACGACACTCGGAGAAGTACTGGGTAGTATCATTCTATGGGATAAGAACAACATCAAGTTTCCAGGCTCGGTGCCAAGGCCAACACCGCCTCCGAGTTGTCGCAGGTCACCTTCACCTCCATCACCTCCAAGAAGCCCACCCCATGATGACTACAACCACCACAGTGCGATTCCATCTCTCTCTCCGCCGCAGGGTCAGCCGTCTTTGCCGCCTGCTAAGGAAAATAAGCGGAAGCGTGCTTCGTCGATGAGTACTAACAGACGCAGTAGCCCAAAACAAAAAAATGTCGCCCATCCCAAGAGTACCTCATAAGAATCTTCCCATCAGACCTTACGATCATACTAACATACTAACGTGGAAACCATAGCAATCGCAAAGACCGAATGTGATGCGCATTTTCAAAAGAACAAACCCGAGCTTGCCCTGGTATACACCGAGAAGCAAAAAGCGCATGCACTTGATTTTCTGAACACAAAATCACAATATGAGTTGCATCATAAGCCATATGACTATCTACGCACACTTGAGGAGGAAGTGATGAAGAGCAAATCAAGTAAAAGTGCACGCGGGAGCAATCAGCAAGTAAAAGTGCAAGCGGTAAAATATCAGACGTTCCCCTGCTCAGACAACAGGCCAGACAATCGATCCAACCCCTCAAGGTGTTATCCGAAAATGTTCCCCAGCCAATAGATATGGAAGCAACCGCGGAGTTGGCAGCCATTATGAATGTGAGTGTTACTGAATTGTTAGGTTCCCAAGACGATAAGTTATCCAAAGCTATGGTAGTCCCTAGATATGTCCCAGGGATGGATTTTATCAGCAAAGAGAAGTTGCAAGAACTGCTAACACAAATGCGGAATCTCCATGACTGGTACTTGAGAGCCGTAAAGTAGGAGATAAAAATGATCATAGCGAAAGTCCCACGTGAGGACTACTTCGGAGCCGACGAGGTCCATGTTGAGTTTCTAGAACTCTTTCATTTGTACGATATAGACGCCCTCAACAAATATGTCATTAGTTTCTATTGTCTGTAAGTTGTTGAATTCATTATCTATATATAAGTTGTTCAGTTTTTTAGTTGTTCGATTCATTGCATGTAATTATCCTTATTATATCCTTTTGTACTCTATTATTATGTAGAATGAAGATCCAGCAATATAAAATAAGTACACTCTATAGTGTTGGGTTCATTCACCCATATAAAGTACATATGGATACGCTAACGAAAAAACCCAAGGAGACGGAAGAAAACATTCTAAGGTTTCTAACAGAGAAATTTTTTTGTGACCATATATTGTTTCCTTACAATTTCAAGTGAGGGTCTTACTCTGTTGTATATATTTACTTTTGCTTACTCGATATTAAGTGTAACTGATGAGTTACTGATGTATATATAAATGTTTGCAGCTTCCACTGAATTCTGCTAGACATTCAAGTTGATAAGGGAATAGTTGAAGTCATGGACCGATTAAAGAGACACCTGGAAGAGTTCCGCAGCATGCAGTACATACTCCAAAGGTAATTTCCATGCTATATCGGTCTCATTTGTTGATTTCCTGAGATATCAGGTAATGAATAACTCATTCATTCATTTTTTTTTTCGGGCAGGGTTTGGAACATGTTCAAGCGTCAGGTTATGGGTTCCTTTAGTAAGAAGCTGACATTTACTCTGGTCTCGGTAAGTAGTACGTGAGATGTCCACGCATCTCTTTACTTCTAGTTTCAATATAATTATGATGCTAGATTATTATTTTGATTGAATTATATTCTCGTAAAGTGCGCACGGTAGCCACCGGGACGAATCTATGTGGATACTACATTTGTTAGTTCATTAGCACGTTTACCACCTAGCACAAAGATTATAGAGTCGACGTAAGCAATACATTCACAACATCATTTTATTACCGTCACTTTTTTATCATGATATTCATATTGATCTCCTTTTCTTATATAGTTCGAGGGCATGCGGAGTCAACTCCTACTAGAGCGACGCGTACTAGGAATTGCAGATGAACTGGTGGGATTTCTGTTGAAAAAGATGGTAGACGATGCCGGAGAATTTAGTGTGAATAGGCGCTACTGATGATCCCCGGCCGTGTAATCGACGGGCTCTAGTCCCGGTAATTGTGATCTCCATGTAACTATCAAAATTGTATATATTTATATGCTCAATATCGTAAGACAAGTCATCTTATATATCCATGAACGTGTACGATATGTGGTAGCGTTGAAATATTTAAAAACTATTTTAAAATGAAAAAATAAATAAATAAAATAATATAAAATGAATTCTTTGCTGTGACAAAGAAAGTGCACAAAATGTTGCCGCGACAGAAAACCATTAGTCGCGGTCTGTAGCACTAACTGGTACTAATGGGGGTGCACCCTACACGCGCCGCGGCACGTGGAGAAACATTTGTCCCGGCTGGTGACCGGACCGAGACTAATGCCTTGTCCTCTAGTCCCGCTTGGTTAGTCCCGGTTTCCAAACCGGGACTAGAGGCTCCTTCTCCACTATTGTAAATTTATCAGCGGCAACTGATAAATTTGCATACAATAATTCATGATAATACAACCTGTGAAGAAAACTTGGTCACGTTTTTACAATTTTAAATTTTCTTTTTTTATCCTATTGCTTGTTACTCATGTAAATATCAACTACTTCTTGACAATCTTCCGTTAGTGCGTGACGAAGATCAAAATCAGCATTCATTATTTTGAATTTTTTGAGATACTACATATTTTTTGAAAATCAAAATTTTAGACCTGAGTGTAGGGTTGAAAACGGAACGGAAACGGACGGAAACATGCGTTTATCGTTTTCGTTTCCTCTTGTGTTATCGGAATCGGAAACGAAACGAAAAACTCCGGAAACGAACACGAAATCGGAAATCATCGGAAATAACTATGATACGGATACTGGACGGATACGATACGAAAACGGACATTTATCGGAATATAATAGTGGTGTAATATCATGGTATATAAATTAAAAGTAACGTATAACAGACAAAGAATATCTCACAACTTTGAAAAACGACTATTGAATATATAGTAACACACATAATTTAACACTAGAACAAGCACACAAGTTCACATAATTAGTTTCACGTCAATGCTAAGTCACTCACTTGGTTAGTATGTCGCATGGGTTGGTTCCATGTATTACATAGACCGTTCATATATTCCATGGCTCAACAAGCGCAAGAGAAATCACTAATGCAAAGTACTAACTCGTACATGGGCATGGCTGGTTATATTTCCGGAAAGTTTCCATATTTGTTTATCCGGAATTTTCTTACCGTTTCCGTTTCCGTCGGAAATTTCTCCACCGTTTCCTTTTCCGTTTCCGTTTAAAATATTCCGTTTCCGTTCCTTTTCCGCAAAATGCCGTTTCCGTTTCCTTTTTACTTCTCCATTTCCTTTTTCTTCGGAAACGAACGGAAAGTTTCCTTACCATTTTCAACCCTACCTGAGTGCACTAATGCCCAAGATCCAAAAGTCTGGACTCGGTCAAGGTGCTTGTATTGTCTAACCCCATTGTGAGCTTATCCATGAACACACCGGCCCACCGATCAATTAACTATCTGTAGTGGGTTTAACTAGTCACAGATATCGGCAGCTCGATTACTTGGTCTTGGTCATGATGGAATCATGTTCTTCATAAAGTAAGCACATCACTTAGTACATCCAATACCGTGCATATTGTTAGCAAAGATAAATAAACCACGAGCGGTGTGTGTGTTCAGTCCGTGTGCGTGTCTAGGTCTAGGACTAGGTCGAGGTCGGACGCCGGTATGTGGCCGTGCCCGAGTCCGTCGTATGTCCAGGTTCAGTTCGGAGGTCCGAGTCGTGTGCGAGAGTATCGGGGCAGCCGAGGCGATCTGTTGAGCTGGCCGCGTCTTGCGCGTTGTGGTGCGTGAGTGGAGCGTGGCCTGGGCAAGCGGATCGCTGGGAGCCCGCCGTGTGCGCGTGGGCAATGAGGGAGCTGCGTGCGTGCGTGCTCTGCGCCTCTGCCTATAAAATCTCCTTGTACTGCTTGTATGACGGGAAGCCAGCTGAAATAGAGAAAAAAGGGTGTTCATGCGCTAGAAATATTTTGGTTGTCTTCTTCTACCTCTGCCCATCTGTGAGTGAGAGAGTGCTATCTAGAGCTAGCACTAACAATTAGGTAAAGCGACATTCGATTGCAACTTTCATTCCTCAACAGCGTGTGATCACGTTGCCAAATACACTAGTTAATGTGTGTCTCTAGAACATCAGACTAGTAAGTAAACAAATCAGAGTACACCTGCATGCAAACCAAGACATATCGAATGAAAATGTTTTCCTTTGGTACAAAGTACTCCCTTCGTTTCAAAATATAAGACGTTTTAGATTTGCAAAGAAAATGAATCTAGACTTGTTTTAGTATATAGGTTCATTCAACTTTGGGATGAATCTACACACTAAAAAAAAGTCTAGATTCATTTTTTTCACAAACCTAAAACATCTTATATTTTAAAACGGAGGGAGTAGTAGGGAACATCATTGCCCATCACAAGCAATGGATAGATAAGCTCATAAGCACCTTAATGATAAGTAGCTTGGATGACCATATTAGTACTAGAGATGCAGGGTTACAAAAATGACCACACATATAATGAAGTGCTTTTGAAGATGAAGGCAATAATATACCAATTTGTGTAACATGATCCATGTGTGATTAGCTTTATTATCTGGCCAAAACTTTAATCTAGTTACCAAAAATATGTTTTACATGAGGAAATGGAGGACATGCACGCATATGGATTACGAATTGATGTATCTCAGGCTACGTAAAAGCAGTATTCAATTGATGGTATAAGCTAGTATAGCTGGAAAATGATTCTTTAGGCCTTCCGACTGCAAGTCTCTTAGCACCATATCATAGACAAAATGATTATGTGACACTAGTACACTGCGTAGAGATATTTGTATTGTATGTTACCAAAAAAAAAACTTAGAGAGTCATGGATAAAACAATTGCTACTCCAATCGCATGCATACATATCTCTAAAATCACTAAATGTAGATACATCCTTAAGAGACAATGCATCAGAGTGATTTTCTCCTCAGATACATCAGCACCTAAAATGGCATGCTAAGAACTAATACATTTTAGGACTTAGCACATTTTATATCCGCAAGTTGGCTATATATATATATATACAACTTGCGGATATAAAATGTGCTAAGTCCTAAAATGTATTAGTTCTTAGCATATGCCATTTTATAAAATGTGCTAAGTCCTAAAATATATATATATATCGATATATTTCTATCATTTATGTCTCTACTATATTATAGTATACTAATTGGATAAACTTGTCGTAAGCATCCTGAGGACATGTATCAATAATGAAAATCAGTAGTATATGGTATGGAAATATATTCACTTTTTATATGAACATAGTCATACTATATTTTTTTCGCTCGGACAAATGCTAACAGAACATCCTTTTTTCCAACCGAACTGACCCCCTTTTCTACTAAAACAAATAGGATTAGCGAGAAAATTACAAAAAACCACCACAATTGGGGCTAGGGTTTCAAAAGACCACCAAAAACTTTAAAAAATTTAAAAAGCACCGAATTTGGGGCATGAAGTTGCAGATAGCACTGATCTGGCTCTGACGCTGCTCTAACGATGGATCTGACTGGTGGAGCCTCAACGTCAGGTTGACGTGACACATCTGGACGAACGGGCGTGGATGGCCGTTAACGGCGGAAATTACAAAAAACCACCATAATTGGGGCTAGAGTTTCAAAAGACCACCAAAAAATTAAAAAAATTAAAAACACCAAATTTGGAGCAAGAGGTTGCAGAGGTTCAGACCGTATGCTTGAGGCCCAGGGGCTTAGCTCGAGATCAAATATCCCATAGAAAACACGACCAAAAAGAACGATTATTTCAGGTGACTAAGTATACCACAAGCCAAAGATGAGTAGCTAGCCACCCATGTCGAATAGTAATAAATTTGATCTGTCCGCTTCCAACTGTGGATGCGATTTTTATAACAGAGATTAGGCCTGTTTGGTTGGACTTATGTTGTCTTTTGGATTTAGTTTATAAGCCACACATGCACCCTTAATATACTTGAGTAATCGATGTGTTAACTCTATACATGATTAGTTAACACGTGGAAGGTAGGTCTAAAGCGCAAATCTACTCACACGACGCAACTACCTGAATATAGCACGTTCATTTTTAAGCAAATTCATAATTGATGCTTATCCCTAGCTAATCACAGCAATTCATTTTTAAACAAGACTTATACCACACGGGCCGGTGACTTCGGATTCAGGTGATAACATATTTAAATCACGCAGCATATACACGATCAAGAAGAGATCGATGCAGATCGCCATCTAGTAGTGTCACTCTTTAGTTTACTCTTCACTAGTAATCATGTACATTCACGCACGTCTGGACTAATACATATATCTAAACATATTACAAACACTAAAATTATATAACAAATAACTTTATAAAAGTTAAAATGATATTGGTAAGTAAATATTTGTCTATCCAGTAATCATGTACACACAATGCACATGCCGACTAATGTAATTATATCATACATATTCAATAAATAAATATTAATCATTTTGAAGCAAGTGTTAATGTGTACAAATATTTTTTAAGTACGTTATGAAGTACTCAATCCGTTCCATATTAGCTGCCAGGGAGGGAGAGATCATGAATCTGCTACTTGAAACTTAAAGCAACAAAATTCATGTACATATATTTAGATTTGAAGAGCAACACGAGTTAAAAACGACAAATTCATGATCTTCTCATACTTAATTCCCTCTATTCTAAAAAATTGATAGGGAGAATCATCTACTATTATCTCAAGAAACTATAAGGATTATAAAAATTGGCATAGCAAAAACAGTAATTTCTCGCATGTATCAAAACTGAAGTCTTGTTTTATATATAGCAGTATTGTGCTCGTTCTAAAATAACAGTTTCCAAACAACCTTTGGTCGTGGACACACAAAGAATAGATCCTCCTCACAGCCACCTCAAAAACTTCACAGGTAACAACCTTTCCAAGTGCGTATATCTAAAAGATCATAAGTAGCACTGACCCGAGATGCTAACATGTACTCGCATTACCTGTAAGATGAGACAACATTCTAATTATCTAATTTGGTTCAGACCAAGCAGCGCAGACACAAGATGCAGCGTCGACACAGGATGCAGCGTCCGCGTGGGTCGTCGCTAGCGCCATGCCAGAATTGGGACAGTGCCAGCAGGAAAGACAAGGTGGTAGTATTGAGCTAAATCCTGGAATACAATGCAAACAAATAACACGATAAACCTCTTGCTCCAAATTTGGTGTTTTTAAAAAAATTAATTTTTTGGTGGTTTTTTGAAACTCTAGCCCCAATTGTGGTGGTTTTTTGTAATTTTCGCTGTTAACGGCCATCCACGTCCGTCCGTCCAGATGTGTCACGTCAGCCTGACGTTTGGGCCCCACCAGTCAGATTCATCATTAGAGCAGCGTCAAAGCCAGATCAGTGCTATCTGCAACTTCATGCCCCAAATCCGGTGCTTTCTGAAATTTCTAAAGTTTTTGGTGGTCTTTTGAAACCCTAGCCCCAATTGTGGTGGTTTTTTGGAATTTTCTCTAGGATTAGCAGATACAGTGTACTTGAGTAATTAAAACACTAGAAGTAGCATCTGCAGGAAGATGCTTAGAGTACTACACCATATGCTCCATGGTTAGCTTATCGAGCTGAACAGCTTTAGCTTTGAACAGCTGAACAGCTAATTAATTAACTACTCACAGCGGCCGGGCTATGGCTCAACAGCTTTGGCCTTGGTCAAAGTCGAATCTTGTTCTCTGGTACATAATGTAAGAAACACATCACTTACCTCGTCCAAAGATGTGTATGTTAGGTAAACCATCAATTGCAACTTTCTTTTACTTAGTTCCTTCTGGTTCACTCATCTTGTTTAAGAGAACTTAAACGCAGCACAGCAGTTGCAGGTGAGGTCACATGTAAGTTGCAGATAGATACGCATTCCTCTCCTCTCCTTTCCTGCAGCGCTAGCTGCAGTTTCAGCGCCGGAAGTCTCTAGAGACAATTGTTGCAGGTGACTGATCTTTTGGTTTTTGCTTGCATGAATAGCAGTTGATAAGCTTGTTATCATCTTCGTCGTTTATATTAAGAGTTGGAGACCGCTTTGTCGAGTATCCATATATGATATTATATCTTCTTTTTGCTAGCTAGCTACTCACATATTCGATCGACCTGATAGACTCTTCAGATGGGAATGGAGGGTCGTCTGTTAAAACTTCCTCGTGACGGCGATTCCTTTGGCGTAGAAAACATGAACAGCTATGCTATGTTCATGGCTTACCTATCCATGGCCATCAAGGTCTTGGGTTTCTTGGTTCTTACTTGGACCACCGTTGTACTTCTGGGTGGCTTTGTCTCTATGTTGCAGACAAAAGACTTTTGGTGCTTGACATTCATCACCCTTGTACAGACAGCTGGGTTAGTACCTTTTCATCATCATGTTAATTCTTATATAGAACATTACTATATAAATCTTAATTGTTCTTCCTCATAATATGATATGCAGAAAATTTTTCTAAGTTTTATAGTTAACCAAAACTTTCTTCAACAATATGTGGAAAACATGATAAAAATTGTTAGTATTGTTGAAGATTCGTATTTAAAATTAAATTTGTTCTCACGTCTTAACTCCTAAGAAATGTAAATCAGTAAAATACAAAATATTAGATATATAGCAGTATTACTACTCACTGGTCAAAGTAACATCTTAGGAACACATCCGTGCTATACCTTAGGCCGAGAGAGAGTATGTTTCATCCTGTTTTCACTTCTTTTTTGTTGTATGTTGTCTAATTCCTGGCAAAACGATGAGTTGATTACATTAGATGTCCTACCAGGAAAGCCTTATCGGCCACACGCAAAAAAATAACCGTTAACTTTCTGGCTGACGCTGCCAATGGGGGTGTTCTTAGATTCAGTTGTACAACTGCAAAGAAGTACATACGAGAAATTCTAGAAGTCAACATTGTCTAAAAAAGCTACCAAATTACAGGATAGCGGGCAACAAAAAAATACTCAAGCACAGGTCCACTATATAGTCATTTTTCACTTTAATAGAATATAATCCCTATAAATGACCTTGTGTAAATTTAAAAAATCTAATGTGGCCTTTCATGACTTCGTATATGCTGAAAACTATTGCCAGGAAAATTTCGGATGGACATCCATCCAACCCACACCAAAAATATTTGTTGATACATGATTGTCTGAGTCACCGAAGCCGCGAAAACCGTCACCGATATGATTATGTGATGGAACTGAAAACAGTCATGCATCAAGTGTATGAACTAGGCAAAGTGCTATCGGTCGGTATGGCTTTTGCAGGCTTCAGTGGTTTGCCCTTCGGTGCTTCTATATAGAACTTAGGTCTTCGAGGGGTCTTGGGACCTCCTTCCATAAGTTTAGACATTGCCAACCGTGTTTTTAAAACAAAGAAGATAAATTAGTGGTTGCTTCTTTCTAGAAAGCTTATTGTTAAGTTTTGCTGTGTCCTACATTTCTAACTCTAAGTTTACAACAGGGTCTTTGATGTTGTTCTGAATGAAAAACTAGGCAATATAAGAAAATCATTTGATGGCTTGATACCAACGATCGTAAGTCTTGTGGCACCCATAAACAGATATGGTGCTGATCCACCAATTGCAACCCAATTGTTTGCAGGTCTTTTGATGTTTGTTCAACTATTTGTGATAGCTGCGGTATTGTTCCCTCTGACAATTATCTATGTTTTTGGGATATTAATTTCTGGAGGGATTTCCTTGTGGCGTCTGATAGAGCACGATTACTCGGATGTAGAAGCATCAAACCTAGAGCAGGCGATGAACACCTTGTGCTGCTTCAAGGTTTCATCTTTTGCTATAGATTCATTTGTACTCGGGGTGAGAAGAGGATGGCTGAGCGAGCGGCATTCGGTGTCTTAGTTGATGCATTTTCCAACTACGTGTGCACGACAAGAAGAGGATGTGAGGTGAACCCATCATTTGCAAAAGGAAGGAACCTCATTACACATGGCATTGTCATGATCGGTTCCGCTTCACCTGTTGACTGCATTTTGGGTGTGAAAGTCTTGTACACAGCCATATTCCAAGCAGAGAGCAAAATGCGCGATACTAGCAAGCAATGTGTGTTGATCAAACATTTGGTGCTCTCTGCATCTTCATCCACACGCATACTCCAGAAACTGTTAGAGATGCTAGATTCAAGGGGCCTACATGACAGAGAGACAAGGCACCAGGCCGCAAAGATAGTGAGCCACCTTGCATTCAATATCAGTTTGGAGCAGTTCCCCCAAGGGATTCAACACATATCTTCGCTAATAGGGACATTTGGGGAATATAGCAGGGCCGAGCCGTATCAGCGAGACTGTATATTGGAAGTATTTGAGCACCATCGGGAGCACCAGACACATACATTAAACTTCAGAGAGACTACAAAACGCTGTTGTTGCGAGGACAACATATCATTTGGAGGCTTGCATCCGACGAAAACAATTGCAGAGTCATAAGCTGCACCGCAGACCTGGTCTCCAAGATCATGGCGCCTGTCAGCTCAGACCTACTCGACCACACCACCGATGATCATGGAGCATGGTCCGACATAGTAGAGAGATCACTAGCAGTGATGAGCCAATTAACCAGTGCTGCAGGAGAAACTGGAGCCAAGCTACGTCATGAAATCTCTAGCTGCAAAGAAGCAATCAGCACCATGGTGGGGATTCTTGAATGTGATAAATGTAATGAAAAGCTGCAGCGAAGCGCCATTTGGATTCTCACGCAACTACACATGGATGCTGAGCTCGGTAAAGAAGATTTTGTTGCGATGCTGGTAGACATGTTCACTCATGATAGCAAGCCTCCTATCTCTGTCAGAGCATATGCCGGTGGAGCACTGTCGGTGCTATGTTTCCATGGGGGAATCAGTTGCGCCACAGTTGTGATACAGACCAGTGATGACGTGGTTCATAATCTCACTAAATTACTTGTAGGTGAAAAAAACATGGCGTGCAGACAAGCAGCAGCTGAAATCCTCGAGCATCTATGTACTCATTACACCAAGGACGACGAACGCCTTGGACAACTTAAAGAAGCAATGAGAGATGCGATGCCAAAGGTATGGTATTCAGTTTTTTCAACCAGGAAATAACTTATTTATATAATATATGTTCAACACATGAATTTAAATAAATTGCTCGAATTATGAGTATGCCCTATTTCTCTTCAGACTAAATAATGCTAAGTTCATCGCCGTCAGCTCCTCAGCTTTGGCTCCTCAGCTCCAGGCAACTAGCTTTCTCAACAAGCTCAAGGAGATGCTAGTGGAAATAAGTGAACCGACGGCAGAAAACCTGTTGCTGTTCAAGGCTATCGCAAAGATGGTGATATCGGTGACAAAACAGAGTGGCAACGGGTCTATCGAACAAGATGACCTTGCTAGCTTGATAGATGCACTCTCCAGTGCTTCGAATGCCATGCTTGTTATCGACTACTCCATGCTTTTCCGTTCCACCAGCAGCTCTGAAATTACACCGTCAAGGCTTGACAAGTGTACGCTCGCATCCCTCGTAAAAGAAGCTCGTAAAAGAAGTGAGTGACTGATTTATGCGGTAATATTCATTCACTAGCTGACTGTAAGCTATATGCAACACTTTGTGTTCCACCCGTACTTTACATTTGTAATGTTCGATCAGTACTGGCCCTACTTGTTGAAAAATGACGCAAAATTATCTTCCAGTTTTTTTCAATAAAATGAGACAAAATTGCCTGTTTTGTTCAAAAAGCACTGGCCCTTGTAATGTCTCTGAAACCTCAAGCTTCAGAGGTGGTACCGTGGGCGTGCATGTTATGTGTCTGTGAAACAACTAGTACTACAGTTACTCTACTTGCTTCTCGGGACGCATTCATCTTGGATGTTTATATGTGTGTATGTTGGCAAAATCAAAGTCAATTATTGTTCGGAAGTTGCAAAATTGGATGTTGTGTGGGCTTTCCCGATCTTCTGATGGACTTTTTGTCATACGAGTGCTACCGGCGACTCTACCTCAGTGATTTGCGACTAAGATGGCTACACTTGTATGCAAAACTGTATCCACAGTTTGTTTCAACTATCTGTGTTTAGGAGTGTGACTGTCTCAGAAACCTCAAGTCTGAGAGCCTACTCCAAAGTCCAAACTTGTCAGCGTGTTTGTGAAACAGCTACAATGACTCTGTTTATTCATTCATTACAGCAGCTTCGATGTTTATATGCATGTACGCTGATTTATTTTTTTCTGAATCTCTAAACTTTTCTTAATCTCTGAGCTTGTAGCTTGAGTTAGGACTGCACATTCTTCAGTTGGTTAACAGAGCATTCTGGTTTGAATGGAATTCAGACATCCAGCTCAAAGTACAGTGCCAAATGAATGGAAATCTTCCAGACGTACGAGTACCTGACCGGTGGCATGATTTCCACCACGTCCGCTCCCTCCTCCACAGAAGGAGCCATGTACGCCTCCTCCGGGCCGCCGGCGGCAACAGATCCCTCGACGAAATCCAACCATTCTTCTTGCTGGGTGCCATGGCGCCAGCGCCTGGTCCTACCTGCCTGTCCGCCTTAAAACAATGGTTCCAGCCATGCCCAGAGGAATTCAGAGCACCATGGTTTTTTTAAAGGCCTTTTCTAATTTGCGTTTTCACATTTCGTGGATGTTTGGTACTTGTGTCGTAACAAAACCACTTGCCTAATCCTGGGGATTTTAATGAAAACAAGATTGATTTCTTCAAGAAGCTAGCTTCTTGCTGGTCGTCGTGATTCATCATCACAAATGCAGTTTACTTGATGATGCTTGGGGATTTTAATCCCATTCGAGAACGTGGAGATAGGAAACAGAGACCTGGAGGTGACTTAAATAATATATGCTTTTATTTGACACGGAAATTTGTTTTAAAAGGCAGGGTCTTCACATAGAGCAATAAATATGAAAATTTCTCTGTTACTGGAAAAATTACGCTGGGCCTTTACTTCAGCAGATTGGTCTCTAGAATTCCTCAATACTATGCCATTCCCTCTAGCCAGACCTGGCTCTCACCATAATCCAATAATACATGTTCAATTTGATACTGATATTCCAAAGTGTCTGCCAAAAATCTTAACCTTTACTTTGTTAGCATTAATCATGATTGGGAAAGTGTTAGCGTTGAGTCTCCGTGTGTGACAGCTGTATACACCAAGTTTAAGTCTGTTTAGGACTTCGAGTTGTTGTGTACGAGTCAGTCTAGGGTAGTAGTTCAAGGTAGTATTAGTACGGGCAGGACTAGTTAGTCTCGTGTGTGGCATGGTATTAAAATAGGACTAGGACATTGTATACACGGCAGCACGTGAGTTTTGAATCAGAGGTTGTATCGTGAGTTGAGCAGAAATAAAGAGAAAAGGAATGAGCACGACAGGTGCCCCAGGCTATAAGATTTGTGTTCGTCTCTGTTGTCTAAACTTATGTGATTGATTCGTGAACCAATTTCAACATACTTTTCTCTTATTCATTAAAGAAGTTCCAGGTATAGACATACGTTCTCGTAGTGCTTGGCTACGGTGCTTTGAACATAATCAAATCGACAGTTGTATATATAGTGTGGCACACAGAGACAAACACGAGTAAGGTAGGGAAGGGCACTTGCCCCCCCCCCCCCCCCCCCTATGTTTCATTCTTTACACCGAAGATCCATATATATGTTACTTATCAAGCATCTAGAGCAACAAGACACATAAAATATCTATTTTTAATTCAATATTTTGCAGTGCTTGTTCTAGTAATTGTCACCGCTCGCTGATGGCTGGCGCTTGTGTCTTCATCGAATGCTCTCGTACAAGTTTCCCGATCAGAACCGACGATATAACTGGGTTGCTTATAGGTTGGAAATGGCAAATTTGCCAGCAGGCTTGGTGACGACACGTCGAACCTAATAACATTGACAAGTGTACAAGTAACACGGCACACAGAAGATAGGGGCACTTGCCCCCCTCCCTAGTTTCATTTTCTTACGCTTAGGATCTATATATTGGTTATTAAGCATCTAGAGCAAGGAGAGAAATAAAATGCATATGTTTCCATGTTTGTCGTGGTAGTTCTACTAATTATAGGGTTGTTGTTCTGCTCGCTGCATCGCCCGGTGGCATTACACGAGTACTTTCTCTTTCCAAACCGACAACATAACTGGATTTCTAGTAGGTTGGAAATGGCATCTTGGCCTGCAAACTAGGTAATGGCGCGTCAACCCTACTAGATCGATAATTGTACAAGTAACACGACACACGTAATGTATAGGGGCACCCCCTATATAGGTTATCAAGCATCTAGAGCATCTTTGTTGACTCTTGTTATTGTTATAATCAATCAACTATATAATACTTCACAAGAGAATCATATACTCCTTCCGACCCATATTAGTTGACTTGGATTTGTCTAGATTTGAATAAATCTAGACACTATTTAGTATATAGATTCATCCAAATTTTGATAAATCCAAGTCAAGTAATATGGGTCGGAGGGAGTAATACATTTCCATGGTTATTGCTATATAGTACCTCCTCCATTAGAAATAAGTATCACATATTTGTCTAGATACACATAATATTTGTTGGTCTAGAAAAATTTGAGACACTTATATTTCTGAAACAGATGGAGTAATTGATTATTGGGAGTACTTGATTGTCATATTACTGATTTCCTTATATCAATATATCGCACACATATTGTTCTCTCCTTATTCGCATCCGAGGGAATCAGCGCGTCAAAAAAGAAAAATCAGGTGCATAGATGGATGTTTCACAAAGACGACAACAAATAGAACTACTCGCGTCACAGGCCCACCCAGCAGCACCATCCATCATAGCAGGCCCACACGAGACAACATCATTTGATAGGAGGCACATTTCATAGTTAAAACCGTAACTATACATTACAAATTTTGATAAAATCATCCGTCCACATGTAACAAGATGAGGAAAAAACTACCAAACAGACGGTTCAGATTACATGCAGCAGCGTTTATGGAATAGACTAGCAGCACAGGGAATGCAAGCGCGGGCTACATTTCAGGATCAGCAGCAGACACTCGTGTGCCCAGAGCGGCCTCCGCGTTGCGACTGATCATCATCGCTGCTGGTTCTCCCTCCGGCGCGCGTAGCGCGTCCTGTCGTTGTACCTCGGCCTATCCGATGCTCTCTGTGGCACAGGCTCCACCCTCCTCTGCCTTTCCGGAGATCTCTGCACAATCTCCCCGTTCACAAACAGCTCGGCTGCGCATCACAACCAAATAGCAGAAGAGAGTCAGTGTTTCGCCTCCTCAAACACTCTCAGTCTTACAGATTCATACTACAAAGGCTTCATTAGTACAGGCACACGAGTACCAGAAACATCGACAAGGCATCAACGAATGTATCATCCTTTTTGTATGCTGAAGTTCCGTAAACAGCAGGGTAACTTCTACTCACACTAGTTAATGTATGTCTCTAGGACAACAGGCTAGTGAGTGAACAAATTAACAGTATGGTTCTATGCAAACCTCGCAGGAAAACCACTTGCTTTGGGATGTCTGTGGAGTACCCCAATTCCATGGTGCAATGGATATAAAAGCACCTTAAATATAACATACTTAGACCAGAAATTCTAGTTAACATTTGCATCTTTGGTTAACTCAAAAGGCAACAATGCACACACTAATTAAAAGTCGACTCCACTTTGGTATGGTAAAAGCAGTGCATAAAACACATAACACTATATGTATTTCTCTCATCATATCTACTAACCCGTTACCATAGTTTGCTGGCATACAGAACCACTAGAGCATATGTAGGGACCTGTTACTAATTCATTAGCAACAAGCAAGAACAAACTAACTAGACGTTGTTGCATCAACCATCTGGACTATATGAAATGCAGCTGTCCAAGAAATAAGTTAAAAGTACAATACTCATGCGCTGCAACAGATAAAAAAAATATCATATGGTTAAGAAGATTCTTCTGCCATTTGTGTCGTACCAAACTGTTCGCACCCACTCTCATCCCAACTATTTGTGCCAAATCTAACACCTGGTGTAGCTAAACATACAAACTGCCACAACTAATTGAAATTTTTATAGGGGTAAAGATAAATATCAGATTATACACAGCGGTCATACGAAATGATATTATAAACTGGTTGTAGATCATACACAATGCGCGCAACAGCTGGTAGTGTGTTTAAGGCTTCATAGCACACACGGGGTGGATTAGAGGAGCACAGATGGATGTAATTAGAGAGGATATACTTTTTGTAATAATTTCTTCAACACACCATGACCACATGAAAACTCGAGCTACAAGTTCATTAGCAGCCAAATCAAAGAAAATGCCCATACGGGTGCACAGCCCCACCATAAATGAAACACTTAAACGTGAATGGACAATGTCTATTATTCGTTGGTAAAAAAGAAGAATAGATTTACAGTATATCTGCAATATTTACAGTTCTAAAATAGTCATCAATTTATGCGGTTGTGATGGCATGGAGAACCTGATAAACTAACTCCCTTCCATAGTTGAGATATAAAATCAACAGCATGTTTCTTACTTAGCATGACATGTTCAAACAATCAAGCAAAAAAGGCAACATGACATTGTTGTGCAGGTTTTGTATTATACGGCTAGAAACAGAATTACCTCCGTAGTCCTTGTGCTCAGGGTCAACATAGGAATCAGGGAGCACAAAGAGAACACCAGGAATCCCTGCAGCACAACAGAACCAAGCACACATATTTATACGCAACTCCAATTACCGAAAGAAACGGCGTTAGCGCTAATTTCAGAAGTAGAGAACACGAAAAACCTTCAAGCTTGTTGGACGTCTCCTCGTCGATCTCGCACCCGAACCCAAAGTAGCGCTCGCACGACACGTTGTAGATCTTCTTCTTGGCCTCTTCCTCGCTGCGACACATCCAAAGATACAACAACAACATTAGGTCATCGGGCTTACACGAACATTCAACCGTACTCGGCACTTGGTAGAAGCTGGTATGGAACTAGTAATCCAACTCAGAAGACACACAAGTTGCACAGATTACATATTCTGCAACGGGTAGGCATGGCCGCGAGACGCAGTAAACACTGCCTGATTCAAGGTTGCAGGTGGCAAGCCATACGAACCCGCTAGATCGATCAGCTAGTACGGGATGAACAAACTCCACCAAACTGAAAAGCTACAGCTGATTCTGACTACGAAGCCGTGTGATGTGCCCCTTGCATCCCTATGACTCTGATTATGTACACGGCAGCCAGGTATTGCTCTAGATGACAGATGATAAGGGGTAGGGGATAATGGTGGGTAGTACCTTCCGAGGACCTTGGCGAGGGTGTGGATGTAGCAGTCGATCATCTGCTGCTTGGAGGCGCCCTCCCCGCCGGGCTTGTCCATGACGATGAGCCAGTGCTCGTAGTCGCACCCGGGGAACAGCGGCGCCATCTCCGTGGGCGCCCGGTCACCGCCGCCGCCCCCGGAACGCCCCGGGGAGTACCCGTCGCCTCCGGGCCGCCGTGCCATGCCGCGCGCGCCGCCGATGCGGAGGTGGAGGAAGGAGGGGGCGAGGGCCGCCGGGCGCAGCAGGTCCATCGCAGCCGCCGCCGCCGGGGCGCGGCCACCGCGGAGGATGGAGGTGGGGGAGGAGAGGTGGCGGGAGAGGAGGAGGCGGGACGCGGCGGCCGCGGTGGAGGGGGAAGAGAGGAGCCTGCGGGCCATGGCGGCGGCGGCCATTGGAAGGAAGGAAGAGAGAATGAAATGGGGATCGAGACGAAGACCCTAACCTGTTTGGGTTTAGAGATGGGTTTAAGAAAAAAAATTGTAGTTTGGGCTTGGGCTTATTTTGGGCCCATCGAAGTACATGTGGTTTGAGAAGATGATTCTCTTTCATCGCTGAGAAATTGATGTCCTCTCTAAATTAAAATTTCTGAAAATCCATAAAAAAATGAGATAGCACATTTTTGAAGAAGAAAAGAAGACATAATTTAATTTAGGGAACGCCTATGTCTCAGGCGGTCGGCTGACGTGGCTGGCTCAATCGAATGAAAATATGCATGGTTTACAAACAAAAAACTGCAACCAGATGGCTCAATCGAATCTTGGAACCAAAATCCAACGGTGAACAAGATGACTGAAAAATAACTCGCCTGAGAAATAGCAAAAGTGTTTAATTTATAACTGTGGGCGGCTATCAATTGGTTGGGTAGAAAAAAATTGATTGCCTAAAGACCAAGCGTAGGACTGCAATTAAAACTCAAAGCTAAATGACTAGATCGTGGGTCGGCTCAAATTCGTCGATTAAGTCTGGTCATAGTGGGAGTATTATAATACTAATATCATGCATATGGTACTAATGTATGATACTATGTCTCTAGTGCATTATATCATATAGTAGTATCATAGTAGTGTTATATTTATTGATTTGTAGTATCTCTACGTAAAATGTGTGTAGAAGATTTACTTGTCATTATGATTTCTAGTTTTACGTGCTATGATATGGTATCTACCTATGATACTCTAACCACCTCTCTCTTTATTAATTGTGATGTTATATCAGATTTTTGCCAAGTTAACATGCATGATACACCTTATAATATTAGGGGTCCCTTCTTTTCAGCTTCTTGGTCAGCTTCTCCTAGAAGCTATCCTCGACCAGCTTCTCCCAGAATCTCATCTGCCAAAATCGTTTATACTTTTAAATTAACATTAAAACTACTAGTTAAAAAGTTTGAACGAATTTTAAAAATGAGATTGTAGGAGAAGCTGGTCAAGGGTAGCTTCTGGGTGAAGCTGAAAAGAAGGGGCCTAGCACTAGGACCAGCCTAACAACTCAACCCGAGTTTTAATACAACCTCATTAACAAAGTGAGTTTAGTTAATCGAGTTATGAGCTTCTCGCTTAACTCGTTAATCAAAGGAGAGGAAACAATTAATAATGTTGTTGTTGACTATTGTCATTAGTAGAGTAAAATATGGGTCCTTTTGGTGTATATTGTTAGAGTATTGTGATTTGTGTAGTAAAGTTTGTGTCCCTCCCTGGATCACATTTTGGAATGAGTTGCAGGTGAAGCAAGATCAAAAACTTGAACAACAGTTGGGCGCGAGGTTACTGGGGCAGGTCGTGGCTAAAGCTTTTTCAGATGGCGAGGAGTGGATGACTGGATGATCTTCGTAGCCTTGAATCTCAAGGGGCCTCTGGCTTCGCTTTCCAGATAGATTGGAGGCTTTAGAGCATCTTCACTCGCCAACCCAGGACGTCTGTCCGGACGTCGAATTTCGGTCCGGACGCCGAAAATCGGCTCAGTCACATACCCAAGGACCTGTTTTTGTCCGGATTTCGGCATGTTTGGTCCAGCCTACTCAGGCCGTACCCAGGATCCCGGGTACGCCCTGAAAACGCCGGACTCAGCGAAAACGGGCGTGGGCCAGCGCTGTCAGCGAGAGAAGGCACCACTCCCGCCAATTCGCCGAGCTCCCCGCCCTTTTTTCCCTCTGTTGGAGATATGCCCTAGAGGTAATAATAAATGTAGTTATTATTATATCTTTGTGTTTATGATAAATGTTTACATTCATGCTATAATAGTATTAACAAGGAAACATTAATACTTGTGTGATTTGTAAACTAAAATAGAGTCCCTAGTAAAGCCTCTTTATAATACTAGCTTGTTGGTTAATAAATGATTGTGGTTTCCCTATCATGAACATTGAGATGTTATTAACAACAAGATCATATCGTTAGGAGAATGATATGGTGGACATACTCCTATAGATAAGCGTAACATAAGATCAAGTCATTTTAATAGTTCAATTGTTATATGCTTTCTGATACATAGTAACCTAATTCCTTCGACCATGAGATCATGCATATCACCTTCACCGGAAGGATGCTTTGATGACATCAAACACCACACCGTAATTGGGTGGCTATAAAGGTGGCATTGAGTGTTCGGAAAGTATTGGTTGAGACACATGGATCAAGAGTGGGATTTGTCCATCCATATGACGGATAGATATACTCTGGGCCCTCTCGGTGAAATGTCATCCAATTATCTTGCAAGCATGTGACTGGCTCACAAGGGATCACATATCACGGGAACGAGAAAAGAGTACTTATCGGTAACGAGGTTGAACTAGGTATGCAGAGATACCGACGATCAAAACCTCGGATAAGTAAAATATCGCGAGACAAAGGGAAATTGGTATCGTATGTAAATGGTTCATTCGATCACAAATTTATCGTAGAAATATGTGGGAGCTATATGAATTTCTAGATTCCTCTATTGGTTATATGAATTGCCACAACTATAACGGAATGAATAAAACTGCCAACTATGTGAGTTCCTCGGTTGACTTCCTCGGTTGGTATCAAGGGGGAAATACCAGGATGGGCATGTTTGGTGGTAGAATCAGGTTAGATCCGAATAGGTATTTCTTATCCCCATCTGATAGCCGCCAGCTGTATTGAGTCTCTATAGGTTGTTTAGTGCATGCTGCGCTGTCGCTTCAGTCCACCATACCTATGTAGGCGAGGACCGCCGAATTCTAGTCTCGCCGTGTACTGGCCTCAGTACTGACCGCTATCTTTTTTTCCTTCGCCCTTTGTCGGCACCCCTTTTGTTTAAGCAGGTTTTGAGATCGACGTCGTTAGCAGGGTTACCCTTCCGGCTTGGCCTGGGCAGGGTTATGGACACCATTGGTTATTCTTCAGGGCTCTTAGCCCCATTTGCGTCTTGTCCGTACTCGGACGCTGTATCGTCTTAAGGTGATTTGGATCTTTGTACTGTATATCTGTATTCTTGACTCAGGGACTCCCTGTTGTATATATCTGTTCTGTGGGTTCCATCGTGGACTATTGTGTAATGATATTACTTAGTTTTCCACCCGCACGAAAGTGCTTGGTGGGCACCTTTGAATCGTTTCTATGCGGGTTTGGCGGGGATCGCTAAAACTTGCATAGGGCCGATTCTGAGGGTGTTACAGAGTGGTATCAGATCTCAGCAGTTGCGATACCCCACTGGTCCAGCCTGTAGGATAACCTAGCTAACGGACGTGGTAAAGTGTCAAAACTATTTTGGAAAATCGGTTGGATAGATCTGATTATGTCTGCTTTTACTTCTTACCCCTCTGCTATTCTCCTCTTATCTCGACGTGTTTTGAATATGCTCTCTTATCTTTTCTTCGAGTCCAGGATTTCTCGTGGTTGGGTTTCCGTCGTACCTTTAGGGTTTTGCTTCCATCCTCTTGTAACGGTGCTTCAACATTCGACATTCATGCTATCTGATGAATCTTTCATCTGTTGTACCTTTCAGTGGATCGAAAATTCACTAATTTTTTTTCTTTCTATCCTCCGGTGTTTTCCGATACGACGAAGTCATCTACATCAGATCTGATGAGAATCTCCATCCCTCCTTTGTTTCCGAACCTCGCTTGTTGAGATCTTCAATCTGATTCTAAGAGTTGGTTGCATAATTCTCCTATTCATGTGTAGAGTAATGCTTTGGGTGCGCGATGGACTGATCACCATCTGACTATTCTTATCATTCGCTCTTGTACATTGAGTCGGTGGATCGATGCAATTATACTCATTCCGTGGAAGTTAGAGGTGGCCTTATAATTGTGAGACCTCAACCTTCATCTTTGTTTCTCCGAAGTGTTCTCTCGACCGGCGGGAGCATCGACCCTTGTTGGTGGTGTCGCCGATTTCAATATGGAGAAGGAATCTTTGTTAGTGGTGTCGCGATGATCTACATGAAGCGAGAAGATTCAGGTCATCGGCTTTCTTCCCCGTACTAGGAGGCGAATCTCGAGGGCGAGATCCATTGTTAGTGGTGTCGAATTGTAGCACCCCGGCTAAAACCACTACTAGAAAATCGCATGTCTTATCTTTGTGCATCATCATGACATCATCAGGCATATTATTATTTTTTTGTCTAAAACTATTTTGCGAAAGACTATGTTGTTTTCTAAACTAGCCCTCCTTAAATTTCAAATCAAATCTCTCGGTCCGATTGGATCTTGTATTTGTCTTAAAAACTATTTACCAAATATTTAATAATAATAATAATTAAAAAAACCCAAAATATTTTTGTGGGGGAGGCAGCCAGCCGCTAGGCCCAAGGCCCAGCAGCCAGCTACCTACCACCCCACGTCTAACCTAGAAACCCTACCCCAAACCCCATCCCACTACTCCCCACCCTGCCGCCGCCACCAACCCCGTGTGCGCCTCACGACCCCGTCCACCAACCGCCCACCCGGCCACCCCGCCTGCGTCCCTGGACCCACCCCGTCGCCCCGCTCCTGGCCCTCTTCCGCAACCCCCAACCTCGCGTTGCCCTCCCACTCCTCTGCTCCCAATTCCCGCCGCCAGGGCCGGGGCCTTCCTCCTCGACCCTGCTCCTCTTGCTCCCCTCTGCAACCCTGCCCCTCACGATGCCGCTGCCAGGAGCGCTCGCCATCGGACGCCGCCGGTCCTCTCCCCTCTGCAACACCGACGCCCAGCGCCGTCGCCTCCTTCCCCAGGGCGCCACCGCCGCCTGGGACTCCCTCCTCCTTCGCCTCTCCCGACCGGCCCGCTCGACACCCGAGGCCGCGCCCTCCGAGTCGCTGACGTTGTCGGCCGTCCCTGCTCCGCGAGCAGCGTCGCCGACCCTATCTGTGCGCGCCCACGCCCTGGCGTCCTGTCCCTGGCCTCGATCTCCCTCACGCCGACCTCGCCTGCCTCCTCCCCGTCGCCCGTCTTCCGGCGTCGCCTGCACCAAGCTCGGCATCGATGCCCGCGGGCCCCTCTCCGGCCGTCCTCCTCTGCCGCCCGATCTCCGCTGGCAGCAGGCCCCTGCCCCGACCGCTTCCTCCCCGGTTTTCCTCTCCCGCGGTTGCGCCCCGGAGCCCCAACGCCGGCTGGCGCCCACGCTCGCCGCTAGGGCTCCCCCTCGCCCGCGTCACCGAGTCGCCACTCGAGTGTCGTTTGAATCCTCGTCTCTCTGGCCGCTTGTCGCTAGCTCTACCTCGCCATGCCGCTGCCGGCGCCTGATGCCGCTTTGGTCTTACTCTGCTTGCTGCCAGGATGTTCTACGCCAATTGGTATTGCCAATTCAGTGTTGTGTACCTCCTGTACGCCCATACACATGTCTGTTTGTGCGGTTTTGACCGTGCCCTCGTTTCCTTGTTGTGATCTTGCGCTTGTCGGGTATATCTAGAGTTGCTGCTAAATCGCCGCAAGTGTGTGCTTGCTGATTCTCAAGAAGAGGTCAAGTTTGATCGTGTCGACCTTCCCAGAGATGTACACCGTCATCTAGTTCGACCTCGCCGACGAGTGGTCACCGATAATGAAGCCGGAAATCCGAGTTCCTGTAGAGGACGACATGATCATCGACATGGATCCGAAGACCGTGGAACACCAAGCACGTCCTCCCGGAACCCGGTGGGGGTGACGCTGGTCTGACAAGTTCTCCTTCCCGGATGTGAAGACCGATCCCGGCGTGCCCGAACCCCACCAAACCCGAATCCCCTTGGAGCTAAGATCTTCGATCCGAGATGTGTGACCTTTTCCGAGCCCCTATTTTATAAATCACCAACTATATAAACTGTTGCATATTTAATTGTCATACTCGCATGCATATTGATGTGGTTTGGAGGCATTATGCCGATTCATCTCATAATTAAATATGGGGACCATATGCGGGCAAATCTAGCCTTATATTGGCCCCATTTAAACTTGTGTAGCAAACTGATGCCATGTTTTTGCCTTGTTAAGACAACGCTTAAATTGCGGGGTATCTAAACAACTTGAACCTATTAAATAATTGTCGGGACCCCGGTTCCTCTTAATATGACCTAATTGCATCGCACCTTTGACATGTCATACATCATACATGCATCATGCCCGATCTTCTGCTGTAGTATTAAATAGTGCATCTATTGTTTCTTCTAGTGCTTTGCTTCTTCACGGATTAGACCGATGAGTTGATGCGAGTGATGAACCGATCTTTTGGTTGAACCTTCGGCAATGTTTTCAGGCGAGCATTCTCCTCCTTTCTACCTATTTTACATTTATAGTCTTTATTTCCTCCTGTTGATCTATTGCTATCTGTGTTGCGATACTCTAGTTTTCGTACCCGTGATATCCCTTGCAGCCTTATATTGCCTTGGACACATTCTATTACCTGTTGCTTGGTAGATAGTTGGACTTGCGTGTCGTAGTCGCTTGCTCAGGTGCTGTTGCGTGTTGTCAAGTACCACAGTTGTTGGAAGAATGCCATATGGTTTATGTTGGAGATGATCATGGATTTAATTATCGTTTAATAACTAAAATTAAAGTAAGTAAATAATGCAGAGGCACAGGTGGACAATAGATGTTATTTGGTTTTTAACCGTCCACTTGTGTCCCGTAGGACCCCGAGTACTTGATACCTGTTCTTTGAATATTCGCACTATCCGCATGTGGGCCCATGAATCCCCTTAGCATGAGCTGGAGTCATATCTTATTTCTTGGGGCCACAAGTAGTTTGGGGCTTTATTACTATCCTGTACTTATGCCATGCTTTACTGCTTTATTTATGATTGCGCGTGGAGCGCTTGTACTGTTTTGGAACCCCGTGCCACGTTTTCGCGGTATCGACAAGCCCAGTCACACTTTCGGGTTCCCAGTCGTTTACAGCCGTCGTCACAAACCTCTGGGTCCGTCTCGGAGCCGGCCAACTTCGTAGCGGGTAGCTTGGTGGGGTGGCCCCCTGAAATATTATATGAATCTTGCGATTTCTTTGTCGTGATGCCTCGTTGGGTTTTATTTGGTTTTTCCGAGGTTGATCGTGCGTGTGTTGCTATTTGTGCCCCCTGCAGGGTAAAACTTTCTGAAAGCCGTGTCCACGGTTATGGACGACTTGGAGCACAGTATCTCGATCATAGACAACTATAACTAAAGTAGTGCTATCAATTTGACTTTATAATGACTAGTAATCCGCTTTACTATAATGGAATGACTAAATAAAAGTGCCAACAATTGCTGGTTTGAGTTGTTACCTGTTACCATTGTATCTGACTAGTAAGTATTGCAACTACAACGGAATGGCTGAATAAAAGTACCAACAACTGCTGGGTTTTGGGATGCCTCATGCTATATGTATCTGACTAGTAAGTACTACAACTACAACAGAACGACTACCTAAAACTGCCCACTGCTTATTATATCAGGAGGACTCATGCTATCTATATCTGACTAGTAATTGCCACAACTATAACGGAATGAATAAAACTGCCAACTATGTGAGTTCCTCGGTTGACTTCCTCGGTTGGTATCGAGGGGGAAATACCAGGATGGGTATGTTTGGTGGTAGAATCAGGTTAGATCCGAATAGGTATTTCTTATCCCCATCTGATAGCCGCCAGCTGTATTGAGTCTCTATAGGTTGTTTAGTGCATGCTGCGCTGCCGCTTCCGTCCACCATACCTATGTAGGCGAGGACCGCCGAATTCTAGTCTCGCCGTGTACTGGCCTCAGTACTGACCGCTATCTTTTTTTCCTTCGCCCTTTGTCGGCACCCCTTTTGTTTAAGCAGGTTTTGAGATCGACGTCGTTAGCAGGGTTACCCTTCCCGCTTGGCCTGGGCAGGGTTATGGACGCCATTGGTTATTCTTCAGGGCTCTTAGCCCCATTTGCGTCTTGTCCGTACTCGGACGCTGTATCGTCTTAAGGTGATTTAGATCTTTGTATTGTATATCTGTATTCTTGACTCAGGGAGTCGCTGTTGTATATATCTGTTCTGTGGGTTCCATCGTGGACTATTGTGTAATGATATTACTTAGTTTTCCACCCGCACGAAAGTGTCTGGTGGGCACCTTTGAATCGTTTCTATGCGGGTTTGGCGGGGATCGCTAAAACTTGCATAGGGCCGATTCTGAGGGTGTTACACAAAGGGAAATTGGTATTGTATGTAAGTGGTTCATTCGATCGCAAAGTAATCGTAGAAATATGTGGGAGCCATATGAATTTCCAGATTCCTCTATTGGTTATTGTTCGGAGAAGTGTCTCGATCATGTCCGCATAATTCACGAACCGTAGGGAGACACACTTAAGGATTCGACGTTGTTTGAGTAGTTATGGAATAATGAGTAAGAGACCGAATGTTGTTCGGAGTCTCGGATGGGATCCGGGATATCACGAGGAGATCCAGAATGGTCCGGAGAATAAGATTCATATAAGGAAAGTCCTGTTTCGGGGTTGGAGAATGGTTCCGGTGTTTTCATCGGGAATGTTCTAGAAGGTTCCGGAATGTCCGGCACTCCGGAGGGGAAGGGTACATGAATGTGTCATATCAAGTTGGAATGATTGCATCATGTACTAGGTGTCATCGCTGAACAAAATAAAGGGTTTAATAAAATCCTAGTTTGAAAAGTCAAACGCCAATTTGAAAAGTCAAACGACTATTTTGGAAGGTGGAGGGGAAGTAGAAAACCTACTTGGGGAGGAGTTCCTCCCCTCCACCGTCGGCCCCCTTGGGAAACCGAGTTGGGGAGGGACTCCCCTCCCCTGGCACGCCCCCTCCACCTATATAAGGAGGGGCAGGACTGCCCCTCCTAGCACCCAACACCTCCACCCAAAACCCTAGCCCGGCGACGCCACCTCCTGCTGCCGCCGCCTAGCTAACCCTAGCCGCCGGCCAAGCCTCCTCCTCGGTGCATCTAAACCCTAGATCGTCGAGGATCTCTCTCATAGTCCACCATACTCGCTCCGGCTTAAGGTGAAGCCCTGCGAGATCTCCCCTCTACTTCTGGTACCACGCCGTTGTGCTGCCGGAATCGCGAGGAGAGTGCTACAACCTCCGCTGCCTGCTGGAACAAGGGAGAGGAAGGTCTTCGTCGAGTACCGAACGTGTGACCGACTGCGGAAGCGCTGCCGGAACGCAGCGCCGGAAGGATCGTCTACGCGATCTTGAGATCTGCAAGAGTACGACTACATCACCCACGAGAATCCGCTCTCGTTAAACACTTTGGAATCTTCGAGGGTGAGTTATTCCATCGACTCGTTGCTACAATCTAGTAGATAGATCTTGGCTTGTTTGTTTGTATGCGGTAGAAAATTTTTGTTTTCCATGCTACGAAACCCTACACCCTCCTCCCGCCTTTCTTCCCCATTCCCCCACCCCCGAAGCTCCGCCGATCACCGCGCCCGACATGCTGCCCAAGAGTTTCGTCCAACCCAGATCGATCCTCGGCGAGGGTCCGGCGGAGAAGAAGGCGAGGAAGCCGAGAGCGCCGCCGACCAAGCCGGAGGGCATGTCCTCGGCGGAGTGGGAGAAGAGGGAGCACACCAGGCAGATCTCGTCGGCCGAGCGGAAGGACATGAAGGAGAGGGCGAAGCTCCGGCAGCAGCAAACGGAGGAGGGGAAGGCGATGGAGAAGGCGACGGCGGAAGAACAGGCGATGGTGAAGGCGAAGCAGGCTGCGGCGACGCGTTCGGCGTTGATGGTCGCGCCGTACCCACCCCACCGGGGGAGCCAGGCCAGCGTCGGCTCGCCCGCCGGCTTCTCGCCGATCTCGCCGGCCAACTTCCAGGAGAGCCAGGCGGCTGCTCGGCAGAGGTACTCCTCATCGCCGGAGTTCGACGGCGGCTTCAACCCGAACGTGCTCTTCCCCTGCCCGGCTCCGCGCCCTCCTTCGGCCTTCGGCGTCGACATCAACCTCCCCTACTCTGCCTCTCCGGCGTACGCAAGCCCCGCTCTTCGCCGCGGTCCGCTGCCCTTCGGCGGAAGCTCGGCAACCTTCGGCGAGGCCGACGCGCGCAACCTGTTCGGCAGAATGTCGGGCGCCCTTCCGGCCGGCATGTCGGCCGAGGCGTACATGGAGGACCTGATCGCAACAGGCTCGGCCTCCAACCACCCCTCCTTCTTCACGGAAGAGCAGACTCGGGCCGACGCCGAGCGCAGCATCGAGTCCCAGGACCTCGTCGACGTCAATGCCGAGGAGACCCAGGCCGAGTAGACGCAGCCAGAGGACGCCGAGACTGAGGCGAAAGGCAAGAAGGGGAAGAATATGGTGGACGCTCGGCTCAAATGGACCGTGGCCGAGGACACCTGCCTCGCCGAGGCTTGGAAGACGGTGAGCATGGATCCGATAACGGGTGCGAACCAAAATTCCGACAATTATTGGCGGCGCGTGAAGGCAGCATTCGACGAGCGAAGCCTGTGCGGCCCAAAGTATCGCAAGATCCACATGGAGCGAGGGGAGAAGGCAATAACGAACCACTGGGCGATCATCCAAACTGCATGCAGCAAGTGGCACAGCTGCGTGGAAGAAGTCGACCGTACACAAGCCAGTGGAGAGAACATGGACAACAAGGTACTCGCGAACATTAACTTTGTCGTGCACTCTCTTGACACACTCGCGAACAAGGACAACTTGACACACTTCCATTTTGTAGCTGCGCCGTGCACTTCTTCTGTTTCGAGAGGACATGAAGATGGAGTTCAAGTTCCATCATGTCTTCGAGAAAATCGAGCATTGCGAGAAGTGGCGGGACACTCGCCTGAGTCTGTCCAAGAGCAAGGACGGCGTCTACAACCCCGAGGCCCCGGCTGTTGCTGCCAGCGAAGGAAGACCTGAGCTCGGCCAGAAGAAGGCGAAGATGCTCAAGGCCGCCGGACCTCCCGCCGAGCGTCTCCAGGCTTCGATCGAGAAATGCCTCGCCGACACAAGGGCGCAGGCCGAGAAGAGGGCTGAGAAGAGTGAGGAGCGCTGGAAGAAGCTGATGTAGACACAAGGGGAAAAGGTGGCCCTCATCAAGGCCAGCCTCGCCGAGAAGAAAGCCAGCCTCGCCGAGAAGAAGGCCAACTACGCCGCCAAGAAGCGCCACACGGACCTCAAGTTCCTCATGGGCGGCGAGGACACGTCGAAGATGAGCTCGCCGGTCAAGGCCTGGTATATGGCGCAACATCAGGCCATTCTGAGGGGCATGACCACGGCTTCCCCTTCCCCTTCCTTTGCGCCGAACGTGCCAGCGCCGAACGCTCCCACGTCGAGCTCTTCTTCGACTTCCTCCAACCCCGGGGCCTTCACCAGCGAGATGGACGACAACGCCGTGTCGGCCACGCCGCAGGAGCCCATCCCCATCGACGACTGATCGTTGTTTCCCCTGTTATGTAATAAAAATATGTCGCCGAACATGTAGGCGCATCTGTCGAACACCTTGTGGCCGAGCACTCGCCGGCGGGAACTATGCAGATTCAAATATATAGCCGTTTTGTGTTCGTCTGGGTACTCGGCCTGGGTAGCCGAGTGGGAAACTGGGCGTACCCAGGCCGAAAACTTGCACCGTCCGGCCGAAAAAAGGTCCGGATTTCGGTCTGGGTTCGGCCAACGAGTGGAGATGCTCTTATGCCGATCGTGAGAAGAATGTTCATCTCTGAACTTTGCTACTTCCTTCGTCCAAAAATAGATGTCTCAAATTTGTCAAAATTTAAATGAATCTAGACACTATTTAGTATATAGATTCATTCAAAATTTGAAAAACCTAAGACATCTATTATTGGACGGAGGGAGTAGTATTTTTCTTTCAGTTCCTCGTTGTGGCGGTGAAAAAATGTAGCTAGTCGTTATAGAAACGATGGTCTCTTTGCTTCGAGAATTGACATACATATTATGTAGTTATGTACCAAAGATAATCGGATGAAATCATGAATGTACCATAGTCATTTGAACAAAAGATCTTGGATATATGATAACAAATATATACTGTGTAATACAGGGAAGGTATTCATCAATCTGCGTAATCTATATCCAATTGCTTCCAGAAGCCAAAAGTTGAAGTGAAAAAATAAAATCAGCTGTAACAAAAAAAAAGAACGAGAAAATGAATACTGTCTCAAGTTCTGAAATCAAGCCCAGACCGCAAGTTGATGCAGTGCTTGGGTGACTAACGGAAGAAAGAAAAATGAATCGAATAATCTGTGTGTGAAGAAAAAAAATCAGTTGGTTTTCTTGGACGAATCGTCCTCTGAGGAAGCGTTGTTGTCTTTGTTGTCGTCATTGCTACTCTCTTTACTCTCGCTGATATTGTCGAGGTCAGGAACTATTGCTGACGCCGGTTCGACGTGGGCCAGTCGAGCCGCGCCGATCACCTGCTCGGGGAGCTCCTCGTACGTGTTCGCCTGCACAAACAAAGTATGATGTGTACAATGATAAGATCCTACTAAATTTTCTATTCTTCAGTCTATTCATGGTTTAACATTATCATTTGGGGTCCCTTACCTGTATTAGGAAGGCCATGTCGACTACCAATGTTGTGACAACACCAAACACCAGGCCCAAAACCCCGTTGGCCACCGCAGAAGAACCGATGTCAACATCCACCTGCAGAAACAGCCCTTCAAGATGCATTCCATGTAAAACATGGAACTACTACTGATGATGAACTTCCATCGATACTCGATGTTCTGGAGCAAACCTCTACTGGTTATCCTGTTGCTGTGAAAACAAGATGGAAAAAAAGACATGACTTACTTCCAAGTAGCCCGAACCACGCACGTAGCTGCAATCGACAGCCTTTCCCAATAAACAAGGGGTACTTCCAACACTCTGCCGTACTATCCAAGAGCCCTGAAGATTTTTTGTTTGTTTGTTGAGTCAAAGTGAAGCTGAAGAGTACCAAAAAAATTACAGCCTACATGATTTTTTTAAGAAAAAAGACCTTCGGAACAGCTGGTATAAGCTTTAGTCTGCTATTGCGGAATTCATCATCTCCATCAAAGAAACGTTGCAGCAATGATCCTTTTTTCAAGGTACTTGTGACAAAATACATCACCAAGCTGTAATGAGTTGATCCAGGAATCTGCAATAGGATTTACATAAATGTTTACTTTTGAGAAGATGTTTGACAGATCTTCAACACATGAATATTAGTGCAAATAGATATTTTTCAAGTCACCTGTATGTTGGCAACAAATGTATGCATCCCTTTCTCAGCAGCAACCTACAGAACAGGTCAGAAGGAGCAATGGAAGTATGAATAAAGATTCATTTTCATTCTTTTGTACTTCACATAGAAATGAGCATGAAGAACAAAGCGGTGTTCTGACAAGGATCTGAGATTATACATTCAGTTAAATTTCTGTAGTACTTGTTCACAGTTTCAGCAGTAACTGATTTAAAAGTCGAGTTGGCCAACAACTCAACAGGTATAATGTCGTGACTTACAGAACCTCTCTTAAGCTTGCAATAAAAAAATTAGAGCTATCACCATGCATGTTCAAGAAAATTAACAGCACAAGATAATTTGTACAATAGCGAAGTACGATGTGGCTCTGCCACTTTTCATAAAACAGACTTGCTATGTTCTGGTCTTCTTGACAGGAGCAGTAGTATGTAGAATTATTTTTTTTTCGAGAAAACGCAAAAGACTTTTGCGTTTCATTGCATTGAACAGGTGGAGAGTTTGGTTACATCCTCCCTAGGGAGGGAAGAACATAGATCCTAGAAAATGCTTCATAGGTTCGATACTCATATTTTTCACAATTTTAATGAGATCTTCTGAAAATAATTTTTACAAAAATAAAGTTTAAAAACGTAAGAATAAGAAGCACTAAGAAATTTCTGGTAAATTATCTTGTTTACCTGAGCAACACAACCTTTCTGCCTGCCAACATTATCCATACGCTTGGTGTCCTTAAACCAGTCAATTGCCGCAAGCTCCATGAGATAACTTGGTGCAGGTATCTGTAACTTTAATGTGAGTGTGCTGAAGTTCTTTATCTAGTATGCTTCATAATAAATTAAGCATAAACTGGAAGATTTAGACCTTTGATTTATCAGTAGGGAAGTTCTTGCTGCGGACTTTAAAGAGTGTGCTGTCAGGTACTGTCCAACAGTTGCGGGTTTTCTCGTCTGGGTCACGATGAAGGATGCCCGAAAAGCAAGACAAATCAATTTTTTCCGGAGGTTCTTCTGCCACGGCAAAGCTATCACCATTAGAGAAAACATAAATAACATCTATCCTTAGAACTTTACAGAAGCCATGATTTGTTGGAGGGGATCAAACCTGTAAGCTTACCATCATTGTCAGTTTTGTTGGGGTCTTCCTGTACATTAATTTTGATAAAGGTTTATTATGAAGTGAAAAAAACATTTAAGACTTGTATGGGATAAAATGATCATGAAACCTCTATGTTGGCTTCAGGAACTTGATAATCGTCATCCTCATCCGACTCTTCATCAATTATCGACATGCTTTTATTATCTGCTTGTCCTGTGGATGCTGCTTTAATCTTAGCTTCTATTTCCTGACGCCTCTGATTTTTCGGCAATGATGGATCAACCATGTCCTCCATCACGGGAATCCTTGGGGTTATATGGCATTCATCTGTTTGTGAAAAGTATTCGCGCAGCCCTGGCAGTAAGTGTAAATTAAAGCCATAAGTGAACTTTGTTCAGGTTGCCAATGGCAAGTCCATAAGGAAAAAAAACATTCATACCAGCAACGCAGTTCTGTATCTGCAGCAAAGAATGATACTGAAAAGAAGGGGAGTAGTTGAGGATCCATCCTTTCAGATCAATCTGCATAAGGTGTTGAACTTGAGTACGGGGCCGTCCGTTGCGACACTTGAGAGGAGAAATCTTGAAGCCTCCACCTGAACTAGTAGGAATTTCAGGGAAAGAAAAGGATCCCACGTTAATCTTGTTTATTTGAAGTGTCTCATCCTCTCAGGTAAATGGAGGATATCAGATGGTCAGAAGGAGACTTACTTTCGATAAACGCCCTTACGAATCCTCGTTGGCGGCCACAATTTGGATGTTCAATAGATCGAAACAGCACAACTGTATGTATAAGAGAAAACATACATTGTCGATCAGAAAAAAATGCAAATAGCAAAAGGTGACAGAAGCATGAAAAATCAAGAATTTACCATAGCTTCCATCATCATTGCGCCTCCAGTAACGAACGTAACAAAGATCCCTAGGCCATACTAACCTGCATGTTCATGTAGGATTGCTGAATATAAGTTTCGATCTGACAGACAATCCAAAAATGTATTACAAATGGTAAATAGTTGTTCACATGCGAGAATATGATTACATTGGACACCAGTGCAGCTGCAACTTATGATAGAGTATCGCGGTGTGGCCATCAACCTCTTCGACTAAACTGCCATAGCGAAAGCTACAGTCCCACCTACGATAGAGAAAATGTCGACATCAACATCGGTAGTTAGAACAGCAGAGAGTTAAAAGGCAAACACTTACTCATATCTCGTTACGTCCATGCTCATCACCAGCCCAAAAATGGCTTCGCATGTGGCTTCCACTACACCGACGGCCCTCATAGCTCGGCTACAGCTTCGTGCCTACAAGGGGCATAAAAGTACGAGTGATAGTCAGATTCAGAAATTCAGGCACTGTCAAGTAACTCTTGAGCAGTTAAGATTGCTGCCAAGACATACAAGGTAATCGACTTCAAGAAGTTCTTCGAATATGCGAAGTCCTGCCAATGACATGGTAGTAAGCAACCCAAGTTACAATTAGTCCTCCACAAACAAGATAAGGAGAAGGAACTTAGACTTGCCATTTTGGCATCTGAGTAGCCGCCAATTCTTCTTCGAGAAAGATTGTGCGGGGTCATTCTGATTTGACGAACCAATATCAGGCTCATTTGTCCAGTCATGTACTGATTCAGGGGGACCTAGCACCAGGAAGACATGGTAAATTTCTGTAGCATGCAAAGATGAAAATCCAACTTGTAAATCAGTACTTTGCTTCGCTCAGGTAGTTGATGTAGCTTCTTACCGTTTCCTATAGTTGTCCTACGAGTCAAAGTGGGTCGCTCCTCTTCCTCTTCAGCTCTGCATTTGTAATTACAGTTCTAGTTAAGTCAGGGAATATTCTATCTATAAGATAATATAAGAGATTGGAATGTCACGTACGCGCTGTCATGGTCTGAGAATGAAAACTGCCCTCCAAGGTCCGTGTCGAAGTCCATGGAAGCAAAGGCCTTGCGGTTTTTAGCTGTCATGCTGTCCTGCTGCTGCAAGAATGTAGGGATGTGATATTTGACAAAAATAACATGGAGAGTTTTCCATTTCTCTTATAAAATTCACTACAGAATCTAGATTATTTCAGCTCGAGTGCAACCCAATTCTAGCAATCTAAATAGCACATATATATCATATCCTAGCACTTGGATTGTTTTACGACAAGAGAATATCCTAACACTAGGATTTTTGCACATCAATACTTCTTACTGTTTAATTGTCAAATAATAGGACTATTTCACGACCAAACATGAAAATAAATGGGAAGCAATGCCCAAAAAATGTGATCATTTCTCATATCTGTACAAGTTCTACTCAAAAGAAGCCTTACTGCACCTGATCAATGATCTGCTCTATCTTCTTTTTCCAAGCCAGTGCATCTTCAATGTCATATGCACCCATCTGAGGATTAAATTTTTATATGACATAAATCTGAACGAAAAAAAAATGAAGTGCTAGTGGTGAAGGGCTCTGAGCTCTACAACAAACCGTGATTTGGTGCTCCTTTTCTTTCTTGTTATAAACGCACAAGACATAAATCATCTGAAAGATCGAAATGAAGTACTGATATAACTAAATGAAGGGGCAAGAACATCACATTGATCATGGAAGACTGCATAAATAAGCTACATAGATCATTGAACAAATCAGCTATTCCTTAACACTTGAATGTTTCTGAAGCTGTCAACAAAATGGTGTTCATTGGAAGATTTAACTATTTGACGCTGTCATAATCATAGGGTATCTAATAGTTCAAAACATGCAGTATTGAGATGATGACACTTCCTGAAATTCAGTATAGATCAGTGGAATTAATTCTTTGTTAGAAGAGCAAATGCAGCATCTATTAAGAATTTAAGATTACTGCAGTAGTAGTGCAAGTTACAGTAACATCTACAGTTCGACGGTTCCACCGATATCATTCAGAACCCAACATTCATAATCCAAACAAGGAACAACAAGGAAAAGTCGTATTCTCGGAAAAGGGAATCAAAGACTCACTTGCCCATGATGTGTTTTCAGTCCTCTATCCTCCACCCTGCAATTCCCATCGATGAGCAGCGACTTCAGCGGCACCTGTATTTACAGATCTCTTAATAACAGTTATCAACACCAGAGGTCTTGTGTTGTGTGCTACCAGAATTTAGGCAGCAGAAAGCACGATCAAATTTAGGTATTTCTCTAGGATTACACATTCTCATCAATCTATCTGAAATAATAAAAACGCAGATAGAAAAATCGTATACAATGGTTAATTGACATTTTTAAGACAATTAAACAAATAATAAAGAAAACCACAACATCGCATCCATCAAACAACACCGAATCCAAAAATTTGCCCATAGCTACGTAGATGTCAAGCTTTCTTGATCTTTGATCAACATTCAACAATAGGGGAATCAAATCTGATCAGCATTGCACGTACCATGCTGTCCTTGGGCTTCTTTTTGTAGTAGGCCAGCAGCTTGGTCTCGAGCACGAAGTACCTGGTGTGGAAAAACGACCTGCCGATCTTCCTGCGGCCGTAGCGCACCATCCAGCCCTCGTGGTGGACGGCGTTGGCGGCGGCCTCCCGGACGGCGGCCAGGGCGTCCGTCTTGGTAACGTTTGCCGCGGCCGCCTCTCTGACGGCGGCCATGGTGGCGTTCTTGGTGAGCTCGCCGCTCCGGGACACGACCATGGTGGCGTTCTTGGTCAGCTCGCCGCTCCGTGACGCGGCCGCCGCCAGGGCGTCGCCGGCCCGCTGCGCGAAGGACTTGGTGGGGAGCGGCTGATCGAAGGTCTTGGCGGCCGAGGAGGCGGAAGGGGTGGATGAGGACGCGGCTGCCGCGGCCGCTGCAGCGGCCGCGGTGGCGGAGGCGTCCCGCCTCGAGGCCGACGAGCTCAGCATTGCGTCGTGCGTAACGCGGGACCGGGACGGATCGATCGCGTCGGAGCACGTCGGTGGGCGGGCTCAATTGGGGATGGAATCCATGGGCGATTGCGCGCGCGCTCGTACGTGCGGGGGTGAAGGTGGATCGAGCAATGGGTGGATGGATGGAATGGAGGTGCAGGGTGGCGCGCGCGGTGACGGGGGGAGGAGGAGGAGGAGGTAGAGGGGGTACGGTGGGGGTGGCTGGGCGAGAGAACCGCGGCTGGGTTTGCGTTGTGGTGATGGAGACGACAAGTGGAAGTTTGTTTTACTCTCTTCCATTTCCATGCATTCTTTTTCTTTTGAGGAAAATGCATTTTTATTGTCTTCTTCCTTTTTTTCTGTTTTTAATAAATATATATATAAAAAAACCTTCAAGTGCTTCATTGAAGTGTAAAATGCACCGGGAGTCCTTTAACTAATCATGTATATGCACATTGGTCACCCTTTCTCGCTGGTGGTCACCATGGCAATATCATCGACATCGGCACGTACGGGATCAAACAAGACGGCGTAGGCGATATGTAGTGTTTGTAGTGTTCCGCTCTACCACAATGAAGAGAACTAGATGTTAACCTCGTCGGCGGTTGACATAAGCTCTCACCTCCCATGTCTCAAACTCTCGATTTGCCGTAGGCTATGGCACATATCACCAATCGCTAAGAAACAATAATTCATTCAATGTGGTTGGGGTGCTCTAGTTTCATATATGTTGATGTGTGTCTTAATTTTGCTTAATATGCTAGTATTCTATCTCTCTGGTTGGAGAGTTGTCCTATCCATCTTATCACGCTACATGACAACTTTTTGTTCTTAATGACCACGTGCTCGTCGTAGATACGATGTGCTCTTCGTAGATTCCGTTTGAGATGTAGATCATGAAGTAGCTTGCATGTTTATTTCTTTGTCCCCATTGGAATGCCTTCGAGCATCGGCATTAGTGGCGGCATTATCGTGGTCCGCAAGCTTGTAGTCAATCACATCTACGCAGAACGGCGAGAGAGTCATCCGCCGCTGAGAACGCATCTTTCTTGCCCACGCAACAACAATGGCCATGATGAAAACCGTCAGTAGCAACACTCGCATTCGAAGCATCGGTGACGCTTGAGTGGTGGATCAAGTGTATGCTCGTGCTAAGCCTTGGATTTGGTTGCTTGATGTAAGCACAGGGCCTCCTTGCTTTGCTTGCCCCTTCCCTCCCTTTATGTAGTGTTTATAATAGAGAAAAGAAAACAAAGGATACGACATGGATGGATTCTTGATGCCACAAGGGTGGATTTATCTTTTCTTCATGATTTGACAGCCCCCCTTTGCACCCCTTTGCATGTGTAGCATACATGCTTTATAGTAATTCGCCAAGTGTACTCCGGTCCACGTAGTATTCCAACTAGTTACTTCCTACTGCATGCACATAAACACCGCTAAATAGTACTTGCGAAGGAATCATGGATGGATTGTACCGACAGAGAGACGACTTGGAGAGGAGGGACAAGGGGAACTTGGCTTTGCTTTACTTTCCTCCATCTCATCGATTTCTTGTTCTTCTAAATAGAAGGAAGCCGAATTTCTTCTTCTTGATCCATTTTTTAGAGAAAAATAATAATCTCCTGACTATAAGCCCATTGATGTATACTTCCATATTTATTATGAGGTTTTGGATACCAAATCTACAATAATAAAAAACATGGATACAATAGAAAAAGCTTGCTAAAACGTCTCTCAGCGGGAGACTCTTGCTAAAATGCTCAACCAAAGCAATAGCAAAAGCTTGTTAAAACGTCTTACTTTGCAACATAGGGAGTATATGATTTATCCATGTCGTATAGATTCTTTTAATAAACCGCAAGCCAAATTATTTGGACATAACCCGAGCCATCATATCTCAGCGGTTGCATCAGAAGAAAGGGTTTCATGCGTCTCCGTCGGGTATAAGATAGGAGGCATACGAAACTAGTGGGTACATAGCCCAATAAAGAACCTAATAAAAATGGAAAGCTCTAATCTTGTTTAAAAAATCATTTCGACAATTCTGCAAGGTTCAACATAAAGCGCAAAATCCCAGACGGGTATGAGTCTTATGTTGTGTACTAACCCCTATTCAAGATTCAAGATCACACATTGTTTGACCTCCGCTGTATTTACCATATCTGGTTTTCGAACCAAATGAACCCACGGGAGGTTTTGCTGATCCCATTTTTTTTAAAAATTCTCCACATGACTAAAATGTCATTGCATCCTTGCAGCGGAAAAGAAGACACCACGACTGGTGATATGCCCCACGAGGGTAATATAGGGTCGCAACCAGGGCATATATAGGACCACCATGAGTTAGTCAAGTGCACACGCACAATCTCTACTCTCTCTACCATGCTCGTCTCTACCAGGCTCCTATTAATTGAGCATAATATCATCTCTTATACTCCCTCGGTCCCAAAAAGGATGTTGCAAATTTCTCTAAATTTTAATCTATGATGTCGCAAATTTCTCTGAATTTGAATCTACAATAGATTAAAATAGGAGCCTGCAAACATAGTGCAATACATAGTGCACATATGTTTTATAGTAAGTACAAAAAGTAAATGCATACAAACCTTAATCGGCATGCCCCTTTTTATAATATATTTAGGTACAGTTGAGGTCAATGACAATAGAATATCTTCAAGGATAAACCTCACATTCTCTTTCAGAATAGCAAACAAAGTACAAGTAGCATCGATGCTCATTTTTCTTCTGGAAAGAAAAAACAAGAGCATTGAGGTAGTGCTTGTGTAACATCCCAGAATTAGCACATAGAAATAGTAAGGACACACGTGTGTCATTGCATTCATGCATAAGAAAATCCGAAAATTTTTTGCGTAAAACTAAAAGAACTATAGAGGGATCGAGGTCTCTCTTGTTCTGATGAAAATGTCAGGGCAACATGACCTTTGTTGAATTCTTTGTTCTTGGGGGAAAGCATTTTTAAATTTGAGTATTCAAATAATATATGTGAATTAAAAAAGAATATGTATATGGATTAATAAATGTTAGATGAATTACATAAAGAATTGAATTCTTACTTATAAATAAGATATAAATATTTACAAGTTCTAAGTTACAATAAGAAATAAGACATTTAGTTTATAATTGTCATATAAACACTATTACAAGAATAAAGATCAAATACTATTTATAATTATTACCCATATGAATATTCTACAACAAATACTATTTATAATTGTTTTTACAAATGTCTAAATAAAAATAAAAGATTACAATAAAATGAATTACAAATTAATAAAAGGAAAACCTAAACTACATTTCCTAAACTAAGATTCTGTATCTGTTAGACAGTGGGAAATCCGGGCCGTAGCCGTACCGGGAGCAATATCCACAAGATTTGGCATGAACTAATCAAGATCCACAATAAGAGCCCACCTTATCACACTTACCTACTCTATAGCCACAGGTTATTCTAGTACAGTGTCAGTTGCATGTTTTCTTCTGTTTTTGGTTCCAGAAAGGCAGAAAATCGATATTCTCGGAATTGGACGGGACAAAAGCCAAACTCAATATTTTACCGTGGGGAACACGGAGCTATAAGACGAGATGGAGGAGGGCCTCAAGGGGGCCACACCCCCTGACCGCGCGACCAGGCCTGGCCCGCGCCTAGGGGTGCAGCCGCCTCGGGCACCCCCTCGGCCTCCCTCTTCGCCTATAAGAAGCCCCCGATGCCTAAACCCTAAGTACCCGATCAATATTCCACGAAACCGTCTGTAGCCGCTGCCACCATCGTTCCTAGATCAGGGGGATCTGAAGCTCTTCCCGACACCCTGCCGAAGGGGAGATCATCCCGGAGGCCTTCTTCTCCGGTATGAAGCGTGAGTAGTTCCACCTTGGACTACGGGTCCATGTAGTAGCTAGATGGTTGTGTCTCCTTCTTTGTGCTTTCATGTCTAGATCTTGTGAGCTCCATTCATGGTCAAGATCTCATCTATTTTGTAATCATGCATGTTGTTTTTGTGGGGATCCGATGGATATTGAGATTACTATGTTAGATTGATTAATGGTTTTGTCTTATTGATTCTATCATGTCTGTATTGTTTGTGATCTTGCATGCTCTCCGTTGTTAGTAGCTCTCTTAGCCGAGTAGTTGATAGTGACTCCAAGAGGGGGTATTTATGCTCGATAGTGGGTTCATGCCTCTATTTAAGCTAAGGGAAGTGACAGAAATCTCTAAGGTAGTAGATGTGTTGTTGCCAGTAGGGAGAAAACAACGGTCTCTTGTTCATGGAACAAGTGGATTGTTTACCTTACACACTGCTTAAAGCAGTTGTCTGTTGCTTGCAACTTAATGCTAGAGGGGGTTGGATGATAACCCAAAGATGGACTTCTAGTCATAGATGCAGTTGGATGGCGGTCTATGTATCTTGTTGTATTGCCCAATCGAATCTCATAGGATCTTGATGTCTAGTATTGCATTGTTATGCCTTGCTCAGTCCTGTCAATTGCCCTGCCGTAATTTGTTTACCCAGCATGCCATGTTTGTTTATCTAAGGAGAACACCTCTAGTGAACTATGAACCCCGGTCCAATCTTTACCATTGATACATCTTCCACTGTTACTGTTTACTTTCTGCAAACCACTATTATCTTCCACACCATACAATTAATCCTTTGTTTTCAGCAAACCAGTGAGATTGACAACCTCATTGTTCGTTGGGGCAAAGTCTTGAGTTTGTGTTGTGCAGGTCTCCAAGTTGCTTGCAACAACTTTGAGACATTTCCTTCCTCCTACTGGTTCGATAACCTCGGTTTCTTACTGAGGGAAGACTTGATGTTGTGCTCTTCACACCTTGTTCTTGGGGTTTCCCGACGAAACGCTCTCAGGCACTTCCAAAAAGTTTTCTGGTGCCGTTGCTGGCGAACGAAGAAGAAGAAACTCCCACGTCAACAAAGCGCCATCAACAAGTTTTCTAGCGCCGTTGCTAGGGAGGCTAAGGACGTCTTCACAAGGGGAGCCCTTCTCAACCTTTCTCTTTACTTTGTTTTTTTTTCCTTAGTTTCTTTTGCTTGGTTTTGTTTGCCTCTTTTTATCAAAAACTCCAAAAAATTAGTTTCCTTTGTTTTTTTTCTCTTATAAAAAACACATAAAAAATAGTTCCTACTTCAAGTTGCTTTTATGTCTAGTTTTGCTCCAATCACTAACTCATTATGGATAACCCACTCGGGTTCCTATTTGGGAAAACTACTATCATTGTTAAGGTAGTAGATGAACCACCGCCTGCTAGAACCACCATGGAAGATTTTATAAGGTATAGAGAATCTTATAAGGGTAAAGTCATGAGAGCCGTGTTAAAAAGGTTGGATCGAATTGCTAAAATTTTGCTTAAACGCCATGATATAAATTGTTGTTCTCAACAGGATACCGAACATCTAAAATTCCAATGTGGCTTTAGTAAAGAATTTATAATTATGAACTATCATTGGAATAACTATATTCATCTTGGATTTGAAGAAGTAGAACAATTTGTTTTGTTTATGGGGGCTTCTGAAATAGAATCCTTCATGTCTTAAAACTATGAAACATGTGTTGCTTGTAAAGACCTTAAAGATATGGTCTCTTCTATCCTTGATCATTGCATAGAAAATTTCAGCAATAATTGTTATATCATTGATTATAAAGAGAGACTCAGCCATGCACAAGAATATGTCCACAATTTGCAGGAGCCTATGGAAGAAGAAATTGCTGAAACTGGAAGCTCATTAGATGAAAAAAAAGGAGGAGAGTGATGATCAAGAGGAGGAAGAATGGATTATCTATCCATGCCTACCTTCTAATGAGAGTAACTCTTTATCCCTTATATTATTTGATTGTCCCCCATGCCTACCAAAGGAGGATGAATGTTATGTTCCTGTGGATCCTTTTGAAATACTTACTATGGGTAAAACTTGTGATAATAGTTATGCTCATGTTATCTATGATAGTCTTTTATTTGTGCCTAACTTCGAAATGCATGGTACTAAAGAGTTTTGCTTAGAAAATGTTTATGATAAAGCTCTAGATGATGGTCCTATATTGAATGATCAGTCACCTTGTTATAGAATTGTTGAAAGTGGGTTTGAAAGTTTTAATCCCACTATTTTTGAGATTGATAAAAATTATGTTGGAGATATGCCCTAGAGGCAATAATAAATATAGTTATTATTATATATCTTTGTGTTTATGATAAATGTTTGCATTCATGCTATAATAGTATTAACAAGGAAACCATTAATACTTGTGTGATTTGTAAACTTAATTTGAAGTCCCTAGTATAGCCTCTATACTTCACTAGCTTGTTGGTTGATTGATGATGTGGTTTCTTTGTCATGAACATTGAGATGTTATCAACAACAAGATCATATCGTTAGGAGAATGATATGGTGGACATACTCCTATAGACAAGCGTAGCATAAAGATCAAGTCATTTCAATAGTTCAATTGCTATATGCTTTCTGATACATAGTAACCTAATTCCTTCGACCATGAGATCATGCATATCACCTTTACTGGATGGATGCTTTGATGTCATCAAACACCACACCGTAACAGGGTGGCTATAAAGGTGGCATTGAGTGTTCGGAAAGTATTGGTTGAAACACATGGATCAAGAGTGGGATTTGTCCATCCACATGACGGATAGATATACTCTGGGCCCTCTCGGTGGAATGTCATCCAATTAGCTTGCAAGCATGTGACATGGTCACAAGGGATCACATATCACGGGAACGAGAAAAGAGTACTTATCGGTAACGAGGATGAACTAGGTATGCAGAGATACCGACGATCATAACCTCGGATAAGTAACATATCGTGAGACAAAGGGAAATTGGTATCGTATGTAAGTGGTTCATTCGATCGCAAAGTAATCGTAGAAATATGTGGGAGCCATATGAATTTCCAGATTCCTCTATTGGTTATTGTTCGGAGAAGTGTCTCGATCATGTCCGCATAATTCACGAACCGTAGGGAGACACACTTAAGGATTCGACGTTGTTTGAGTAGTTATGGTATTATGAGAAAGAGACCGAATGTTGTTCGGAGTCTCGGATGGGATCCGGGATATCACGAGGTGATCCGGAATGGTCCGGAGAATAAGATTCATATAAGGAAAGTCCCGTTTCGGAGTTCGGGAATGATTCCGGTGTTTTCATCGGGGATATTCTAGAAGGTTCCGGATTGTCCGGCACTCCGGGGGGGGGAAGGGGTACATGAATGTGTCATTACATATTGGAATGATTGCATCATGTACTAAGTGTTCTTGCTGTCCCAAATATAGGATTAAATTGAATCCTAAAACAGAAAAGTCAAATGTCCAGTTTGAAAGTCAAACTGCCAAAACAAGAAACTGTGGGAAACAAGCAAGAGGAGTTGGAGTCGACTTGGAGGAGGAGTTTCTCTCCTCCAAGCCGGCGGCCAGCCTAGGCCGAGTTGGGGAGGGACTCCCTCCCTCCCCTGGCGCGCCCACACCCTCCCACCTATATAAGGAGGGGCAGGGCTCCCCTCCTAGACACAAGTTTTCCTATCCTCTAAACTAAACCCTAGATCTAGACCCCGGTTTAGAGCTATTCGGTTTAGAGCCTTCTAATTGGTTTAGAGCCTTCTAATTGGTGTGTCTAATTACTAGACCACTAATAGCCTCTCTCATAAGCTCCACCATACTCGCACCGGCTTAAGGCGAAGCCCTGCGGGATTTCCCCTCTACCTCCGGTACCACGCCGTTGTGCTGCCGGAATCGCGAGGAGAGTACTACAACCTCCGCTGCCTGCTGGAACAAGGGAGAGGAAGGTCTTCGTCGAGTACCGAACGTGTGACCGACTGCGGGAGCGCTGCGGGAACGCGGCGCCGGAAGGATCGTCTACGCGATCTTGAGATCGGAAAGAGTACGACTACATCACCCACGAGAATCTGCTCTCGTTAAACACTTTGGAATCTTCGAGGGTGAGTTATTCCATCGACTCGTTGCTACAATCTAGTAGATAGATCTTGGCTTGTTTGTTTGTATGCGATAGAAAATTTTTGTTTTCCATGCTACGAACCCCTACAGTGGTATCAGAGCCGTGTCTATATGTAGATCTGTTGCACGAGTAGAACACAATGGTCATTGTGGGCGTTGATGCTTTTATTGTAGATTGCTTTTTGTGTACTTTGCATCTTGCGGTATGTTGGGATGAAGCGGCCCGGGCTAACCTTACATGACATCGTTCATGAGACTTGCTCCACGCTTGACATGCAACTCGTTTTGCATAAGTGGCTTTGCGGGTGCCTGTTTCTCCTAGCATAGTAAAGATCCAATTTACAACGGGTGATCAACAATGCTAGTATCAATGTTGTGGTTCTTGTTCGTAAGTTAGAACGACACTTATGGAAAGCCCCAAACCACGTAAAATATGCAAAGAAAGTAGAAGCGTCTAACTTTGTTTTGCAGGGGTGTGCAGTGATGTGATATGGCCATGATTGTGATTATATTTGATGTATGCAATGTTCCTTATTGTAAGTTGGCAACCGGCAGGAGCCATATGGTTGTCTTTAATTTTAGTTAAGACCTGCGTGTCTATTCAAAATAGTTGTAATAGTTGAAGCTGGTGGACGACAACCATGGAGAAGCGTCATTGACCTTGATGCTATGCCGGTGATGATGGAGATCATATTCGTGCTTGAAGATGGAGATCGGAAGCACAAAGAAGAAAGGCCATATCATATCACATATTATGAATTGCATGTGATGTTAATCCTTTATGCATCTTGTATTGCTTAGTAGACGACGGTAGCATTATAAGATGATCCCTCATGCACATAAATTTCAAGTTCTAAAGTGTTCACCCTTAGTATGCACCGTTGCCAAAGCTTGCTGCTTCGAAGCACCACGTGATGATCGGGTGTCTTTGATTCCGCGGGTGAATACAACGTAAGCAAGCCAGATTTGCTTATGCGGAAGCTAAGGTTTGATCTTGACGAGCCTAGCATGTACAGACATGGCCTCAGGAACACGGATCGCCGAAAGGCAAAGCATGAATCATATTGTAGATATGATGAACATGATGATTGTTCGCCATTAAAACTATATCAGCTCTCGTGATGATCGGTGTTGATGTAGTGGATTTGGTTCATGTGATCACTAAAACAATGTGAGGGATGTTGTTTTGAGTGGGAGTTCACCTAGTTTAATTTCATTAATTAATTTGAACTCAATTTGTCATAAACTTAGTCTAAACTATTGCAAATATGTTGTAGATCAATGGCAGCCCCTACCATCAATTTTAATGCGTTCCTAGAGAAAGAAAAGTTGAAAAACAATGGAAGCAACTTCGCGGATTGGTTCCGCAATTTGAGGATTATCCTCACAGCTGGTAATTTGACCTATGTGCTGGATGCACCGCTAGGTGACCCACCTGCAGCTGATGCTACCGATGAAGTAAAGAATGTTTACCTTGCTCGGAAGAATCAGTACTCCATAGTTCAGTGTGCTATCTTGTATGGTTTAGAATCGGAGCTTCAGAAAAGGTTTGAAGAGTCAGATCCATATGATATTGTCGAGGATCTCAAATTAATCTTTGAGACTCATGCGGCAATTGAAAGTTATGAAGCTTCTGAAAAGTTCTTTAACTGCAAGATGGAAGAGGGTAGCTCCGTCAGTGAGCATGTGCTTAAGATGTCTGGGCACGCAAATAAACTTCAAAGTTTGGGTATAGTGATTCCTAATACTTTGGGAGTTTACCGCATCCTCCAATCACTACCACCAAGTTACAAGAACTTTGTGATGAACTACAACATGCAGAACATGAACAAAGAGTTGCCAGAACTATTTGCTATGTTAAAATCTGCAGAAGTGGAGATCAAGAAAGAGCACCAAGTGTTGATGGTCAATAAGACCACCAAATTCAAGAAAGGCAAGTCTAAGCAAAAGGGACACTTCAAGAAGGGTGGTAAGAAAGTTACCACGCCGACGAAGAAGACCAAGGCTGGACCTAAACCTGAAACTGAGTGCTTTTACTGCAAGGGAGAAGGTCACTGGAAGCGGAATTGCCCAAAGTACTTGGCGGATTTGAAGAACGGCAACATCAAGAAGAAAGGTATATCTGATATACATGTTATTGATGTGTATCTCACTAGTACTCGTAGTAGTGCCTGGGTATTTGATACTGGTTCGGTTGCTCATATTTGTAACTCGAAACAGGAGCTGCAGAATAAACGGAAGCTAGTGAAGAACGAGGTGACGATGCGCGTAGGAAACGGATCAAAGGTTGATGTGATCGCGGTCGGCACGCTACCTCTTCATCTACCATCGGGATTAGTTTTATACTTAAATAATTGTTATTTGGTGCCTGCATTAAGCATGAACATTATATCAGGATCTTGTTTATTGCGAGACAGTTACTTGTTTAAATCCGAGAATAATGGTTGTTCGATTTATATGAGTAATGTGTTTTATGCACATGCACCTTTGATAGATGGTCTATTCATATTGAATCTCGATAGTAGAAATACACATATTAATAACATTGAGGCTAAACGTTTGAAATCAAGCGATAATTTGACCTATATGTGGCACTGTCGTCTTGGTCACATTGGAGTGAAGCGTATGAAGAAACTCCATTCCGATGGACTTCTTGAATCACTTGATTTTGAATCACTTGAAAGATGCGAAGCATGTCTGATGGGTAAAATGACTAAGACTCCATTTTCTGGTATGATGGAGCGAGCTACAGACTTATTGGAAATCATACATACCGATGTGTGTGGTCCAATGAGTGTAGCATCGCGCAGTGGTTATCGTTATGTTCTTACCTTCACGGATGACTTGAGTAGATATGGGTATATCTATTTCATGAAACATAAGTCCGAAACTTTCGAGAAGTTTAAGGAGTTTCAAAGTGAGGTAGAGAATCAACGTAACAAGAAGATTAAATTTCTACGTTCTGATCGTGGAGGTGAATATCTAAGTTACGAGTTTGGCGAGCATTTAAAGAAGTGCGGAATACTTTCACAATTGACACCGCCGGGAACACCACAGCGTAATGGTGTGTCTGAACGTCGTAATCGAACTCTCTTAGATATGGTTCGTTCTATGATGTCACTTACAGATTTACCGCTATCATTTTGGGGTTATGCATTAGAAACAGCCGCATTCACTTTAAATAGGGCACCATCTAAATCCGTTGAAACGACACCGTATGAATTATGGTTTGGGAAGAAACCTAAATTGTCGTTCCTTAAAGTTTGGGGATGCGAAGCCTATGTAAAGAAGTTACAGCCGGACAAGCTTGAACCCAAAGCGGAAAAATGCGTCTTCATAGGATACCCGAAGGAAACTATTGGGTATACCTTCTATCATAGATCCGAAGGCAAAATCTTCGTTGCCAAGAATGGATCCTTTCTAGAGAAGGAATTTCTCTCGAAAGAAGTGACTGGAAGGAAAGTAGAACTCGACGAGGTTGTCGAACCTTCTCTCGAAATTGCGAGTAGCGCAGCACCGGAAGAAGTTCCTGTGGTGCCTGCACCAATAAGAGAGGAAGCTAATGATAGTGATCATGAAACTTCGGTTGAAGTTGCTACAGAGCCTCGGAGGTCAACGAGAACTCGTACCACTCAAGATTGGTATGATTCCGTTATGAATGTCATGTTGGTGGACAACACCGATGACCCCGAGACATATGAGGAAGCGATGATGAGCCCAGATTCCAATAAATGGCAAGAAGCCATGAAATCCGAGATTGGATCCATGTACGAAAACCAAGTATGGACTTTGGTGGACTTACCGGATGGCCGGAAGGCTGTCGAGAACAAATGGATTTTCAAGAAGAAAACAGATGCTGATGGTAATGTTACTGTCTATAAAGCTCGACTTGTCGCAAAAGGGTTTCGACAAATTCAAGGAGTTGACTACGATGAGACTTTCTCACCGGTAGCGAAGCTAAAGTCTGTGAGGATTATGTTAGCAATCGCTGCATATTATGATTATGAGATATGGCAGATGGATGTCAAAACAGCATTCCTCAATGGAGACATTGATGAAGAGTTGTATATGATACAACCCAAAGGTTTTGTCGATCCTAAAGATGCTAACAAGGTATGCAAGCTTCAACGGTCCATCTATGGATTGAAGCAAGCATCCCGAAGTTGGAATCAACGTTTTGATAAGGTAATCAAAAGTTTTGGTTTTATACAAACTTATGGAGAAGCTTGTATTTACAAGAAAGTGAGTGGGAGCTCTGTAGCATTCTTAATACTGTATGTGGATGACATATTGTTGATTGGGAATGATGTAGACCTTCTTAATAGTGTCAAAGAGTATTTGAATAATAGTTTTTCAATGAAGGATCTTGGCGAAGCAGCTTACATATTAGGCATAAAGATTTATAGAGATAGATCGAAACGCCAAATATCATTGTCACAAAGTACATATTTGGACAAAGTTCTAAAGAAGTTTGGAATGGAAGAAAGCAAGAAAGGGTTCTTGCCCATGTTGCCCAATACGACCTTGAGTAAAACTCAAAGTCCGACATCGGCAGAAGATAGAGAAAGGATGAGTAAGACTCCCTATGCCTCAGCCATAGGATCTCTAATGTATGCCATGCTATGTACTAGACCCGACATCGCATATGCTGTTAGTTTAACTAGCAGATATCAAAGTGATCCAGGAGTGGATCATTGGACAGCGGTCAAAAACATCCTTAAGTACTTGAGAAGAACTAAGGATATGGTTCTTTCTTATGGAGGTGATGAACAGCTCGTTGTTAATGGTTACACCGATGCTAGTTGGAACACCGATCCAGATGATTCTAAATCACAATCTGGATACGTATTTATTTTGAATGGTGCAGCAGTTAGCTGGAGGAGTGCAAAGCAAAGCGTTGTGGCGAGATCTTCAACTGAATCGGAATACATGGCTGCTTCGGAGGCTTCACAAGAAGCGATATGGATGAAAGAGTTCATTACAGAGCTGGGTGTGGTTCCTAGTGCGCTGGACCCAATGTCTATCTACTGTGATAACATGGGCGCCATAGCCAATGCGCAAGAACCAAGGTCACACAAGAAGCTGAAGCATATCAAGCTACGTTTTCACGCTATTCGAGAACATATCCAGGATGGGGATATAAAGATTTGCAAAGTACACACAGATCTGAATGTGGCGGATCCGTTGACTAAACCTCTCCCGAAGGCAAAACATGACCAACACCAAACTGCCATGGGTGTTCGGTGTATTACCATGTAATCTAGATTAGATGACTCTAGTGCAAGTGGGAGACTGTTGGAGATATGCCCTAGAGGCAATAATAAATATAGTTATTATTATATATCTTTGTGTTTATGATAAATGTTTGCATTCATGCTATAATAGTATTAACAAGGAAACCATTAATACTTGTGTGATTTGTAAACTTAATTTGAAGTCCCTAGTATAGCCTCTATACTTCACTAGCTTGTTGGTTGATTGATGATGTGGTTTCTTTGTCATGAACATTGAGATGTTATCAACAACAAGATCATATCGTTAGGAGAATGATATGGTGGACATACTCCTATAGACAAGCGTAGCATAAAGATCAAGTCATTTCAATAGTTCAATTGCTATATGCTTTCTGATACATAGTAACCTAATTCCTTCGACCATGAGATCATGCATATCACCTTTACTGGATGGATGCTTTGATGTCATCAAACACCACACCGTAACAGGGTGGCTATAAAGGTGGCATTGAGTGTTCGGAAAGTATTGGTTGAAACACATGGATCAAGAGTGGGATTTGTCCATCCACATGACGGATAGATATACTCTGGGCCCTCTCGGTGGAATGTCATCCAATTAGCTTGCAAGCATGTGACATGGTCACAAGGGATCACATATCACGGGAACGAGAAAAGAGTACTTATCGGTAACGAGGATGAACTAGGTATGCAGAGATACCGACGATCATAACCTCGGATAAGTAACATATCGTGAGACAAAGGGAAATTGGTATCGTATGTAAGTGGTTCATTCGATCGCAAAGTAATCGTAGAAATATGTGGGAGCCATATGAATTTCCAGATTCCTCTATTGGTTATTGTTCGGAGAAGTGTCTCGATCATGTCCGCATAATTCACGAACCGTAGGGAGACACACTTAAGGATTCGACGTTGTTTGAGTAGTTATGGTATTATGAGAAAGAGACCGAATGTTGTTCGGAGTCTCGGATGGGATCCGGGATATCACGAGGTGATCCGGAATGGTCCGGAGAATAAGATTCATATAAGGAAAGTCCCGTTTCGGAGTTCGGGAATGATTCCGGTGTTTTCATCGGGGATATTCTAGAAGGTTCCGGATTGTCCGGCACTCCGGGGGGGGAAGGGGTACATGAATGTGTCATTACATATTGGAATGATTGCATCATGTACTAAGTGTTCTTGCTGTCCCAAATATAGGATTAAATTGAATCCTAAAACAGAAAAGTCAAATGTCCAGTTTGAAAGTCAAACTGCCAAAACAAGAAACTGTGGGAAACAAGCAAGAGGAGTTGGAGTCGACTTGGAGGAGGAGTTTCTCTCCTCCAAGCCGGCGGCCAGCCTAGGCCGAGTTGGGGAGGGACTCCCTCCCTCCCCTGGCGCGCCCACACCCTCCCACCTATATAAGGAGGGGCAGGGCTCCCCTCCTAGACACAAGTTTTCCTATCCTCTAAACTAAACCCTAGATCTAGACCCCGGTTTAGAGCTATTCGGTTTAGAGCCTTCTAATTGGTTTAGAGCCTTCTAATTGGTGTGTCTAATTACTAGACCACTAATAGCCTCTCTCATAAGCTCCACCATACTCGCACCGGCTTAAGGCGAAGCCCTGCGGGATTTCCCCTCTACCTCCGGTACCACGCCGTTGTGCTGCCGGAATCGCGAGGAGAGTGCTACAACCTCCGCTGCCTGCTGGAACAAGGGAGAGGAAGGTCTTCGTCGAGTACCGAACGTGTGACCGACTGCGGGAGCGCTGCGGGAACGCGGCGCCGGAAGGATCGTCTACGCGATCTTGAGATCGGAAAGAGTACGACTACATCACCCACGAGAATCTGCTCTCGTTAAACACTTTGGAATCTTCGAGGGTGAGTTATTCCATCGACTCGTTGCTACAATCTAGTAGATAGATCTTGGCTTGTTTGTTTGTATGCGATAGAAAATTTTTGTTTTCCATGCTACGAACCCCTACAAATTATGTGTTTGTAGATCATGAAAATCATGCTTTAGGTGATAGTTATATTTTTGAGTTTATTCATGAGTCTACCAAAAATTATTATGAGAGAGAAAAATATGGTTTTAGAAGTTTTCATGGTACTGAAACACCTCTCTATGTGCTGAAAGTTTTGAAGTTGCTCTTGTTTTATATACTTATTCTTGTTACTATATGCTTCTTTGATTTATTTTTATTACAAGATTCCTATGCATAGGAAGTGGGTTAGAATTAAATGCATTTTGAATTTGCTTCTTGATGCTCTCTTTTACTTCAATTCATATTTACTATGTGACCATCTTCTCAAACTATCAAGCCTAACTTAAAGGCGTTAAAGAAAAATACTTGTTGGAAGATAACCCAAGAGTTTTCTTGAGTCTTAAAAGTTATTATCTCTGTAATGACCTCTCCTTATCCTTTTTATTTGCTTTTTGTGCCAAGAATGACCTCTAATGAGAGGGAAGTAAGATTTGGAGAGCTGATGTCCCGAAACAGATTTTCGTGCTCCACTGTAAAAATTCGTGTAAAATCTTTGTAAGTCAGATTGAGCTGATATTTTCTGAATAAATCACCCAGTATGTTAGATAACTTTCGTTAGTTCAACACTTTTTGATTTGAGCAACAGAAGGTCTTCGAAAAAATCGGTTTCTACCTGATGGTCTGTTTTGACAGATTTCTGCCATTATTTGCATTTGCTTCTTATTGATTTCTTTTTTAGTTCTCTTTCGGGGAATTGAGATTTTTAAATAAAGTTGCTACAGTAACTTGTGTTTTTAGTGAAAGTTTTTCTGTTCTAAATCTAAACCCAAGGGTCTATTATCTTTTGAAGACGCTAATGTTGCTAATGAAGATTGTGTGAAGTTCTGTATGAAGGAAAAATTTCAGGCGTAGAGAGAGAATGATGTAATGAGATGAAGAATGGACAAAAGCTCAAGCTTGGGGATGCCACCCCATATCACCCCAACAAATATTCAAGAGGTACAAGTGTCAAAGCTTGGTGATGCTCAAGGCATCCCCTTCTTTATCAATAAAAAGCTCAGGTCTTTCTAGACACTTCGTTTTTATTGTTTCATGCACTGTTGTGTTGTTTTTGGAGCGTCTTAGTTTTTGTTTGCTTTGCTTAGTTTGCTAGAAAAAAAGTAGTTTTGACCCCCATTCTCGCTGTGTTGTTTCAAATAAGTTGATTGGCGTTGGAAAGGAGTAGAAAGTTTTATGCTTATAGTGGTACAAAGTAAGCTTACATTGACTGTGGCTTAGACTTTATCTTGTCATGCTAGATGTTGTTTTGACCTTATGCTTAGTGATTATTTCTGTAGCATGACTTGCTCCAAGTCATTGAGAGTGCTTAGTGTGCCTTGAAAGAATCATGCGTTATTTTATCATGCAAAAAGCATAGTATTATGGTATTTTCCTTTGGTGCTTTGTTTAGGTTGACTTGGCACATGCTCACACCATGTTATGACTCTAACAAATCACCATTAGCCTCTATGATCATTTAGTCCTTGACTTCTAGTACCACTCTATGCTTTGATTAGTAATGTTTTGTCGCTCTGCATGATTATGACCATTATTGCTCTCTTATTGGTTGCTCCCAGTCTTTTGCTAGCCTTCACTTTTGCTGAGTAAGCTCTACTCATGCATCCAACTCACAAGAAACCAAATTATTCCAAAGTGTCCACTATACATTCCTATGCATGGTGTGTTACACCATTTCAAGTATATTCTTGTTTTCATCTATCTTCAAATTAAAAATTACTTTGTTATGTGAAAACTTAGTGATTAAAGCTCTCACGAACTTGATGGCACACTTTATTTTTCTTGCACCTAATAAACTTGAACCATTGTGTCATCTAAGTTGTATATGCTTGCACTTATACGTTGGGATTAGCAGAACCATGTTGTCATGATGAAGCTTTCAACACTTTTGGATCTCTATCCAGTTGATATCATGCTCTTTTGTTTGCGGATGTCGTCGGTGCGAAATAAAAGGGGAGCTTGTAAGTCCATGGAGTTATATATTTTGTGTTAGAAAAACGCCTGGGCCGCTAGCCTAAGCCATGCCTTGTCAACATCTGGATTTTTAATCACAGATGCTTGTTATGCCATACATCGCTGATATTGATCGTATAGTCACCTAGAGGGGGGTGAATAGGTGCTAACCAATTTTTAATACTTTTTCAATTTTAGGCTTGACACAAAGTAAATTCTCTAGATATGCAACTACGAGAATTTCCCTATATGCAACCCTAACTACTAAGCACGTAAAGAGAGGAACGAAGAAACCGTAGTGGAGCACGCGGAGACACAGGGATTTGTTTTACCGCAGTTCCTTCCTTGTTAAGGGAAGTACATCTGCGTTGGAGGGGTGGGCGGTTCTAAGACCACCACGCCACAATAGGCCTCACCCTATTCTCCGATGGATCTCGCCACGAGAGGCCTGATCCACCTTCTCCACTATTGGATCCCTTCGAGGCGGGAACCGGTGCCTTTTACAACACTATCGGGGCACACACCCACAACCGAATTGGGGGCTCCCGAGATGACAACAAGCTGCCCCAAGAACAAGGTTTATCAATACAAACAAAAACAAGAATCTAGGTATTTGCAAGAAATGCTAGATCGGTGGTTCTCCAAATGAATGGAGAGGGAGATGAAGCGCTTGATTGCTGATGATGAAGATCGAGTTCTCCTTCTTCGATTCCCCAAGGGACGGGGCCTTTGGGTGGATCTAGGTGGAGCTCTCTTGGTTGAAGATTGCAGATCTTATCTTGTCTTTTTCGAATGAATCAAGAGATCTGGCAGGAGGGGGAAGGCTAGCTTAAATACCCCCTCCCCATATCTGGTCGTTGAGCAACTTCGGGGGCGGATTATCCGCCCCCTGGGAAAACTCCGCCCCAAGGGCGGATTTTTCGGGAGAAATTCCGCCCCCTCTCTGGGGCTGGCGCCTGCATGACTTGGTGAAGATCCTGGGGGCGGATAATCCGGCCCCCTCCTGGCGGTGAGCAAGGGGGGGCGGACTATCCGGCCCCCCTGAGGGGCGGATTATCCGGCGGGGCCGGAAAATCCGGCCAAAACTCTGCCCCCCCTTCTGGGGCTTGCGCCTGCTTGGGAAGAGGGAGGGGCGAATTATCCGCCCCTGGTGGGGAGGATTATCCGCCCCCAAAGGCAGATACTTTCCCTTTTTCTCAGAGAGAGCTGCAACACTTCAACACACATTAAAATACTCCTTGATATTGTTATCTAACACACAAAACACTAGGGATTAAGAAATGTTCTTTCAATCTCCCCCTTTTTGGTGTTAGATGACAATACTAGGATTTGCAATGAAACCAGCTAACGCCACCTTAAAATGAATGACGCTCCCCCTAGATGTGTGCATATTTAAAATTTGCATTTGAATACAAATACACACACTAGAGAGAACACAACTTCCATAGCAAAGATAATTGAAACAAGGTGGGTTGGGAAACAAGGTCATACCACCGGGATGTGATTATAGCCAAAGAATATAATTAGCTTGATAGCCTCCAAGCACATCCCAACAATATTGATGCATACATTAGATAGACCCATGATTCCATATGCCATCAAATATGCTCCATAGATAAATCCAGAATTCCATGAGATCCACAATAGATTAATCCAGAATTCCATGAATACCACACATAGTACCAAACATAGTGGGACACGACACAGTCTTACATAATCAAACACGAATAGCAAATAAGTTCACGCTAAAAAGGCACAAGCAAGCAAATAAAAACAACGGAAAGACAAGTGCTTGCGCCCGACCCTTGCAAATCCACGAGACCTAATAGAACTACTTCTCCCCCTTTGGCATCGAAACGCCAAAAAGGAAGAAGAGCGATGCTAACGCCCCTGAAGATCACGCCTCGATGGTACTACACACCCAAATTTGCAAGAACCAAATTAAACAAAAACCAAAGTTGAGTGTGTTTTCCATAAGAACAAGAAATGTGCAAGAAAATCCAAAGAGAGCCATTAGAAACCAACTCTTCTCAAGGAAGAGGGCGGTGGCCGAAGCCACCATGTTGGAGCGCATGGCATGACACCACGAAGATGTATCTTGAGTTCAAAACCAATGCTCATCGATGACCCACATATCACAAAATGATATTAAGGGAAATGATTTTACTTGCTTTCGGCATTATGGGGAGAGGGTTGGCCCAATTAATTAGGACCACACTCCCCCTATGTCTATGCCCGCATCTAAACCAAATACATGAATAAGAGCAAGTGAGTGTGCAAGGGTAGTCAAGCCAAGCTCCTTGAATCTATGATATTTAGCTCATTCCTCAAATAACAAAATCTTACTTCATCAAGAGGCTTCGTGAAAATATCAGCAAGTTGGTTCTTCGTGCTCACAAAGGATAGGGCAATATCACCACGAGCAACATGATCCTGAATAAAGTGGTTGCGAATCTCTATATGTTTTGTTCTTGTATGCTCCACGGGATTGTAAGCAATTTTGATAGCACTTTCATTGTCACATAATAGAGGCACTTTGTCACAATTGACACCATATTCCTTTAAAGTTTGCCTCATCCATAACAATTGTGTAAAAGAACTTGCAGCAGCAACATATTCAGCTTCGGCGGTTGAGAGTGAAATACAATTCTGTTTCTTTGAAGACCAACACACTAGAGACCTTCCCAAGAATTCCAGAGGTTGATTTCCTATCATCTTTGTCACCAGCCCAATCTGAATCAGTGTAACCACATAGAGAGAAACTTGAACCCTTGGGATACCATAACCCAAAATTTGGGGAATGAACCAAATATCGGAAGATTCGTTTGACCGCCACTAAGTGGCTTTCTTTAGGAGCGGCTTGGTACCTTGCACACACTCCTACACTTAACACGATATCAGGCCTAGATGCGCAAAGGTAAAGGAGAGAGCCGATCATGGATCAGTATACCTTTTGATCCACGTCTTTACCCTTGGGATTGAGCTCAAGATGACACTTTGTTTGCATTGGAGTAGCAACGCCATTGAGATCCGTCATCTTGAACCTTGTGAGCATGTCTTGGATGTACTTAGCTTGATTAATAAAGGTTCCCTCTCTAAGTTGTTTGATCTCAAATCCAAGAAAGAACCTCAACTCACCCATCATGGACATCTCAAACCTGTCAGTCATAAGCTTTGAAAATTCATCGTTAAAAGCTTGGTTAGTAGATACAAAAATAATTTCATCTACATAAAGTTGGCATACAAAAAGCTCCCCATTAACCTTCTTAGTAAAAAGAGTGGGATCGATTTGCCCAAATTCGAATCCACGGTCTAGCAAAAGCTCTTTAAGGTGCTCATACCACGCACGTGGGTCTTGTTTAAGGCCATAGAGCGCCTTATCGAGTTTGTAGACATGGTTCGGAAATTTGGGGTCCTCAAAACCCGGGGGCTGCTTGACGTATACTAACTCATGAAGAGGACCATTAAGAAACACACTCTTAACATCCATTTGTTGTTATTTAAAGTTATGATGGGCAGCATAGGCAAGAAGGATACGGATGGACTCAAGACGAGCCACAGGAGCATAAGTCTCGCCAAAATAAATTCCTTCCACTTGAGAGAATCCTTGAGCCACGAGTCGTGCTTTATTCCTCACAACAATGCCATTTTCATCTTGTTTGTTCTTGAAGATCCACTTGGTACCGATAACATTGCGGCAGTCCTTGGGTTTCTCTATGAGCTTCCAAACTTTGTTGCATTCGAAGTTATTTAATTCTTCATGCATTGCAACAACCCAATCGAGATCTTCAAGAGCGTCAAATACCTTCTTCGGTTCAACCATGGAAATGTGAGCTTGATGATCACAGAAGCTTGCAAGTTCTCTTCTAGTAGATACCCTTCTTCGTAGATCACCAACAACCTTGTCTAGAGTGTGACCCCTTAGTTCAAGGTTCTGATCAGCACGAGCCTTGCGATGAGCCCCAATGTCCTTATTGTTTCTAGAAGGAGTTGATTCAGTATTTGTATCCTTGTATTGATCACTGCCTTGCCCTTGATCTTGATCTGAGTTAACACCAGGAGGTTGCTGCAAAGCTTGTTCTTCAGGGCCGGATAATCCGCCCCTTGGAGGGGCCAGACTATCCGGCCTGGGAGATGAAACACCAGTGACTTCTTCCTGAGCATGCCTGACAGGACTTGGAGAAACAGAGCCGGATAATCCGCCCCTTGGAGGGGACATACTATCCGGCCTGGGAGATGAAACACCAGTGACTTCTTCCTGAGCATGCCTGACAGGACTTGGAGAAACAGAGCCGGATAATCCGCCCTCGGGGGCCGGAGAATCCGGCCTGGGAGTTTCTTGACTGTTGTCTTCTCCTTCGGATCCCCTGGAATGAGTTGGAGTGCCAGGAGCGGATTGTCCGGCCTGGGACTACCAACTTGTCCAGGAGATAGATGATCTTCAGCAGGTTGCAGTGTTGGTGCAGAGATTTCTCCAACAGTAGGAGCTTGTTGATCTTGTGTAGATGATGGCTCCACTTGAGTGGAGCATTGTCCTTCCCGATCCGCCACATGGGGTTCCTCAATGGGGCAGAAAAAATCCCACGCCCATTCTTCTTATGGCATCTTGGGGTATTTCAACATCTGCATCACAAACATCAACTTGCCCTACAAAGGAGACGTTATTTTCATCGAACTCCACACTACAAGATTCTACAACAATCCCAGTGAGCTTGTTGTAGACTCTATAAGTGTGGGATTCGGCACCGTAACCAACAAAAATACCTTCTAAAGCCTTGGACTCAAATTTAGACAAGCGGACACCTTTAATAAGAAAGAAACACTTACACCCGAATACCCTGAAGTATGAGATGTTGGGCTTGTTACCTGTAAGTATTTCATATGGAGTCTTGTCCAAAATCTTTCGGAGGTAGAGCCGGTTCGATGAGTGACAAGCAGTGGATATGGCTTCAGCCCAAAAATTATAAGGAGACTTGAATTCAGCCAACATTGATCTTGCCATATCCATCAAAGTCCGGTTCCTCTCGGCTACACCGTTTTGTTGAGGGGTGTATGCAGCGGAATATTGATGTCTAATCCCCTCTTCGCTAAGAAACTCATTCAAAGTGTAGTTCTTGAATTCGGAGCCGTTGTCACTTCTTATTGCCAAGATAGGAACATTGTGTTGATGTTGAACTTCATTGGCAAAGTCAATGACAGTTTGTTGAGTCTCACTCTTTAGCTTGAAGAAATAGACCCATGTATATATTGAGTAATCATTGACAATGACCAAGCAATATTTCTTCCCACCAAGACTTGCATGAGAAGGAGGACCAAATAAATCCACATGAAGTAATTCCAAGATCCTCTTTGAAGACACAATAGTCTTCCTCTTGTGGGGAAGGTCATGCATTTTTCCTTCAACACAAGCCCTGCAAACACGATCTTTGGCAAACGAGACATTGTCTTTTAGTCCAAGGATGTGGCCACCCTTGTGGAGACTTTGCAAAGTTCTCATGTTGACATGGGCTAAACGGAGATGCCATAGCCAGCCCACGTCGGCCTTTCCGAATAGACACATCGGACCCGAAGTGGTTTTCCTGGAAAACTCCACAACATACAGGTCATTTTCGACGTATCCAACGAAAGCGACCTTTAGAGACTTGCTCCACAAGAGTACCACCAAATCATCATCGATAAAAACAGCAAAACCCATCTTGCCAAGGGCACGAATAGAAAGAAGGTTGAAACCAAGGGTCTCAACAAGCATGACATCCACGAGAGAGATATCGTGGGCAACCACAACCTTGCCAAGACCCAATACCTGAGATTTAGACTTATCACCATAGGAGACTGTGATATTATCATGATTTGGAGGCATATCCGTGATGATATCCTTGCTTCCGGTCATATGACTAGTGCATCCACTATCCAGCACCCATTTCGATCCACCGGAAGCATAGCCCTGCAAGAGAATTACTTTTTGGTTTTAGGTACCCATTTTTCAATGGGTCCTTTCATGTTAGTAATAAGGGTCTTTGGGACCCAAATAGACCAAGCAATATATTCATCAAAGGTACCGACATAATAAGCATAAAAATCGCCATAATCATCACAAAAGAGTTCATAATTTGGATTGTGAGACCCTGCAAAACCAATATTGTTAGTTTCGTCTTTTGTGACAATCTTCTCAGTGGTGCTTGTCTTTGATTGCACATTCTTGGTCTTGTTCTTCTTGTTTTTCTTTTTCTTGGACTTGGTGACATATCCAAGTCCCTCTTTACCATGATTTGACCTTTGCTTGTCAAGAACTTCATCAAGAACACCCTTATCCTTGGGTGAGATGTCCTTGACCACTTCTTTTTCCACACTAGCATTAGCATTTTCCTTGTGACTATATGTTAAGTTGGATGAGCTAGGAGCATCATATTTGGCCAATCGAATTTGAAGCTGATCATGTGACTCATTGAGAATGGAGAACTCGTTTTTCAACGCCTTGTGAGCATTGTCAAGTTTCTCCAATTCCTCGGAGAGTCTATCATGAGCAGCCCCAAAGTCAATCTTTTCCTTCTTTAACTTCTTTGCTTTGGTGACTGAATTGTCACGTTCCTTAACAAGTTTAGCCACAATTTCTTCATGTGACTCTTCAATAGACTCAAGCCTCTCTTCAAGAGATACCCGAGCCTCTTCTTCTTCAAGAGCATTTTTTAAAGATGCAATTTCCATTGCATCCTCCCTTTCAATTCTGCCATTTTCTTCGAGGAGAGCTTCATTTTGGGCCAACTGATCCATAAGAGCTTCAAAACAAACTTTGTGCTCACCTTGCAAGTTAGTATAGAAATAATCCAAAGCAATAATCTCTTCTTTAACCTTAAGACTAGTAGGATCATCCATGTCAATCATAGCCTTAGGAAAAGAAGAGTTAGAAAAAGTTACCTCGGAGCTTCTTGCCATGAGACAAGTAGCATTCTTGTTGATGATGTTTTTGTTCGGAGAATCGAAGAGAGATGTTGAAGGAGACGTGGTGGCTATAGAATACACCTCTTCAGAGCTATCGTCTTCGTCCTCATCTTCACTTCCCGATGAATATTCTTCTTGAGCCACTAGAACAATCTTTGGTTGCTTCTTAAAGGGAGCATTCTTCTTTACAAACTGTTTCTTGCGTGGAGCCTTTGACTTGTCCTTGAAAATAAGTCTTCCTCCATTATCTTCCCTACTTTGATATGGACACTCAGCTACAAAGTGCAGCCGATCACCACAGTTGAAACATGTTCTCAGCTTGGGACCATTTTCTTTTCTTCCATAGGCTCCACTCTTGCGTTCTAGATCAGCTTTAGCCTTGGCTGGATCTTTCCAAAAGTTTCTAGCATAAAGAGCCAAGTATTGTCCGTGGATCCTTTTTATATCCTCGGGACAGTCCAGACCTTCTATGGCATATTCATCATGATCAATCAGACTAGTCTTCAAGGCCACGTTGATCCCCTTTTGCATCCCCATAGCTCGAGCACGAGCATCTTCGGCATTCTTGGCAGCCACTTTGAAAGCGGCCATTTCTTGCATTACCTCATTGGATGTCATGAGGTGATAGTTATGCCTACCATGGAGACTTTTCAAATCTGTGGGCTCAAATGGCATAAGAGCACTGACATACTTGCACTTGATCCATGCATCATCAACATGAGCGGCACCATGGTTTCTGAAATTTGTGGCTATTGCCTTAAGCCTCCTATACATGTCTTAATGGTCTTCTCCATCCAACATATAGAATCCTTCAGCTTCATTGCTCAATGCATCATATCTATTCCTTTTCATACTTTCATTTCCGATGAAGAGCTCGGTGAGAGCATCCCAAACTTCCTTAGATGTACTAAGATGCTGAATGTGTGGCATATCTTTGTCACCCACACCAAGTTGTATCATGTGTAGAGCTGTAGCGTTGAGTTGGCTATCGACAACTTCTCTTCTTGTAAGATTGTTGGGGTTTCCAACATGAAGACCATTTTCGATGATCTTCCACAACTCTATGGAGGAACTGCACACATGAGATTTCATCAAAAATTGCCATTGAGTAAAAGTAGATGCTGAAAGTTTGGGTGGATCACAACTATTATGTATATGTGGGTGAGGGATAGGTGGATCAGGGGAATACACATGAGAAACCTCATTGTATCCATCCTTACCGCTATCCTTTTTCGAGGATGAGCTCTTGCTAGTGTCATAACCAACCACTTCGTTATCTTTGGAAATAGTTTTACCCGTTTCCTTGGATTGCGGAGTGGTATCCTCAGAGTTAGATGGAGGTGATGTTGAGGATGTGGAGAGACGCATTATCAATTGACGCATCTCTTCCATCTTAGCCTCCATTGAACTCACCAAGGTTGTTTCCAACGTCTTGAGATCGTTCATGGTGACTACCTCCGGAGCATCACTCCCATCTACCTTGGAACCCATACTTCTCTTAGGCGGTTAAGCCCGAAATAAGAGTCGGGGCTCTGATACCAATTTATATTGATCGTATGGGCACCTAGAGGGGGGTGAATAGGTGCTAACCAATTTTTAATACTTTTTCAGTTTTAGGCTTGACACAAAGTAAATTCTCTAGATATGCAACTACGAGAATTTCCCTATATGCAACCCTAACTACTAAGCACGTAAAGAGAGGAACGAAGAAACCGTAGTGGAGCACGCGGAGACACAGGGATTTGTTTTACAGTAGTTCCTTCCTTGTTAAGGGAAGTACATCTGCGTTGGAGGGGTGGGCGGTTCTAAGACCACCACGCCACAATAGGCCTCACCCTATTCTCCGATAGATCTCGCCACGAGAGGCCTGATCCACCTTCTCCACTATTGGATCCCTTCGAGGCGGGAACCGGTGCCTTTTACAACACTATCGGGGCACACACCCACAACCGAATTGGGGGCTCCCGAGATGACAACAAGCTGCCACAAGAACAAGGTTTATCAATATAAACAAAAACAAGAATCTAGGTATTTGCAAGAAATACTAGATCGGTGGTTCTCCAAATGAATGGAGAGGAGATGAAGCGCTTGATTGCTGATGATGAAGATCGAGTTCTCCTCCTTCGATTCCCCAAGGGACGGGGCCTTTGGGTGGATCTAGGTGGAGCTCTCTTGGTTGAAGATTGCAGATCTGATCTTGTCTTTTTCGAATGAATCAAGAGATCTGGCAGGAGGGGGAAGGCTGGCTTAAATACCCCCTCCCCAGATCTGGCCGTTGAGAAACTTTGGGGCGGATTATCCGCCCCCTGGGAAAACTCCGCCCCAAGGGCGGATTTTCTGGGAAAAATTCCGCCCCCTCTCTGGGGCTAGCGCCTGCGTGACTTGGTGAAGATCCCGGAGGGCGAATAATCCGGCCCCCTCCCGGGGCGGATTATCCGTCCGGGCCGGAAAGTCTGGCCAACACTCCGCCCCCTCTCTGGGGCTTGCGCCTTGGCGGTGAGCAAGGGGGGGGCTATCTGCCCCCCCTGAGGGGCGGATTATCCGGCAGGGCCAGAAAATCCGGCCAAAACTCCGCCCCCTTCTGGGGCTTGCGCCTGCTTGGGAAGAGGGAGGGGCGGATTATCCGCCCCTGGTGGGGGCAGATTATTCGCCCCCCAAAGGCAGATACTTTTCCCTTTTTCTCAGAGAGAGCTGCAACACTTCAACACACATTAAAATACTCCTTGATATTGTTATCTAACACACAAAACACTAGGGATTAAGAAATGTTCTTTCAATCGCAATCCCAGGATTACCATTTTTGTGAGACATAACAGATTGGATATCACAGTACATCATCCATTACAAACCATACACATGGTCTTACACAAATAAGGATCTCATGATCCAGTTCTTAATACAATTCAAGCAGCGGAATAATGTAATAGTAACGATAGCATAGGCGAAGCCCCATCTTCAGGGTCACAGGCAATGCTGACGATTGGAGATGATCCTAGTTGTCATAACCTTCCTGCTGTCCATATTCCTGATACTCCTCTTCATAGTATGGCCACGGGAATAGCCAGGGACAAAGACATGAGTACTCTTTAAGTGCTCGCAAACTAATACTAACAAGTGAAGGGGTTTTGAATAGGATATACTAAGCTCAAGGGTTGTTTTGCAAAAAGCCAGATTTACCTCTACTAAGTTCAGAAGCAAAGAAAGCTAGTTGAAAGTTTTATAACACCTAAGTGGGAACTTGAATTTCATATCACAACTCTGTTGTGGTCAAGTCAAAGTCACAAATAATTTCACAAGTCCTTTTGAAAAACATCTGACGGGGGAACAGTATGGCCACTCCAACTGTCCATAACCGCGGACGCGGCTATTCGAATAGTTTAACACTCCGCAGAGATTATACACTTTCACCACAATATCCCATACATCCGTCAGAAACAATCTTGAATTCACCATCTAAGTATGAGGATAATCAATCCTAACCTTTCAATTACACGCCCTAGTATAGGCACCTCTCCTGTGATTTTGGCCTCCCAACCATGACCAAATGTCATCTTGGGTACTGCACAGGTGGACAATCTTCACAAGGTAGCCTCAGCTCAGACCTTGGCCGCAAGGTAACGCATACTAAGGTATATAAATTTCCAGTCAAGCCCTACCCAATTTTCGGGTATTGTGGTTGTATGGTATAATTGGAATGGTATCGCATCCAGACAACCATCGGTTTTGTAAAGGGTTAAGGCTCATGCCTTAACATTTTCATCATCAAAATCATCTGGTGTTCTGAAACACATGTCAAAACATTTCAGTAGAATGACTCATCATTCTAAGGTTTTCATAACCATTTTCACCAAGTATTCCCATCTAAAGTTGATCAAGTTTTATGCTTAGCACTAGCATCTACGAATGGGGGTAAAGACTAATGAGGGGTGGTAAACAAGTGTATCTTATCTAAGTTCAATCTCATGCCTTAGGATGACATCAAGATTATCTAACCTAGGTCAAGTTTTATGCTTTTTATGCTACCTTTAAATATCTCTCTAAAATCTACAAGCCACTAAATAAACTTTTGATAGAAAGCCTTGATAAAGAAATAAAGGAATTAATCTTGCAAATAAAACTGGGATTTGGTATCATCAAGTGGGTATAATAACATATGCTTAAGGCATATAGTTGGCCTAGTAACAAGCAAGTAGTAGCTTGCATAGGTAGTAGCTTTCTAATTCAACTAGTAGTATTAGGCTTCCTAAGATATCAGTGTAAGCTTGCTCAGTTAATAGCTTGCAAGTATTGGATTGCCTTGTGCAGAGCAGTGGTTGAAGTTCTCCTCGGCTTTTTCCTCATAGTATCCTCCTTCCTCCTCGTATACTTGGTCGGTACTAGTGTCTATAAATAAATACGAGGTACACAATCACCAATCAATACTTAACTATTTCTAATCATCACTCAAAGGTTCACACTAGATGACCTAGCATCATCACTAACATTACAAGATTAAAGCACTTGTCCCATTTTTATTTTATTTTGGAAAAGTAATTTCTACTTATTGAAAAACTACTTAAGATTTAATATTCTCCAACTCAAACATGGGATCATGTTGACACATGTCATCACCACATATTTCATTACATGGGAATGTGATTTAAAGTGGTGTCACAATTTAATAAGGTTTAACCTTTTTATTCTAATTAATTAAAATGACTAGAAATGCCTATGGGGCATTCTTTTATTACTTGATCATTATTTCTGTAAGTAAACCTATATATTTTCATATATTCTAAAAGGTATGGTTAAATGTGATTTTTGAGAGTTGGAATCAACTCAAAAGCTCATATGGTTGAATTTTGAAAAATGTTTGAATGCAGAAAATATTCTGCCTTGTTATTTTTACCATGGGTGATCTACAAATCTAAATGGTTTGAATCTAACAGGCTTGGATTAAGAATTTCAGTACCTTTCTAACAAAATTGGTTTCATGCATTTTGGTTTAGTGAATCGAGCTGGGTTGATTTTTGAATCTAGGTACAGAACTGAGTTTGAAATTAAATGAATAAACCTAAGTTTGAATTGTTGGGTCGCGCGGGATGTTTAACTGGGTTGGCCCACTACACACAGTGCACGCGCGGGCTGGTTAAGTGAGCGACCCCACTTGTCAGTGAGACAGTGAGTGGTGAAGCGGTACGGGGCGATTAGGACCGTGCGATCTAGCTCTAATCGAACGGTTGAGGTTCATCGTCCACGTCGGGCAGCGCCGGCGAGACAAAACCCTAGCGCGGTAGGTGGGGGTCGTGGGAGGCTCATCGGGTCTCAGGCTATGGTTGGCGACAAGGGCGAATGACGAAGTCGACGACGGCGGTTCTCCTGGTACCGGCAGTTTCTCCTGGGGCGGCTCCAATCGACGGCGCCTCTCCTCCCCTACAGCGGTGAACTCCGGTGAAATTCCGGCCACCAAGTGCTCGCCTTGCTCCGGGAGTGAGTAGGGGGTATCAGTGAGAGGTGGGGAGTGAACTGGTGTGACGAAAACGAGCGGTGAAGGCCTCCTTTTATAGTGGCTGAAGGGGACGGAATGGCGCGAGTGGAGCTCGTTGGTGTCGACGGCACAGAGTGCTACTGGCATGGGCGGCGATAGGGGGCAGTGCGGTGCTCCCTGGCGATGCTGAACGGCATGGTGGCGAGGCATGGGGCGGTGCGAGCTGGTCGGAACATCGCGACACTCTGGGCGGGTCCGACGGTGGTTTTAATGGTGTACAACATGTGTGGTCCGTGTGGCGGCGAACGAGCATGTCTGGCGGGGTGCTGGGGTGCTGGTGATCACGTCTGCAAGCGGCGAGGGCGGTGCGTGGTTTGTGCGAGCATGTCGAGCACGGAGCTCTAGCGCGCTCTCGGCTCGCACGCAGAGGGACTGGGCGCGCGTGTTCTGGGTGGTCCAGTGGCTGGCTGCTCTCGGGGATGGGACAGGGGTTGGCGGTGGACGGTGCTGCGTGTCCCAGACAAGGTTGGCGAGGCTAGTTCTTCCTCTAGCTCGCTGGCGACATGGGGGTGGCAATGGTGTTCTCGGCTTGGTCACCATTGATGGCTAGGCTTGCTCACAGTGGTGCTAAAGATTGTTAAAGAGGATAGATGATCTACTAAGAGTTTGTTGCAACCAGTGAGGGAACAAGTTTGGCCAAATTCACTGCTGCAAATAGTGTTTGATGTTTTGTTGTTTGCTGCTGACAAGGTGTTTGATGAAATGGCCGCAAGAAATTTAAATTTGAATTTTGGATTAAAACTTGGTGTGTTTGCTAGGCACATATTAGGGAGTCTCTGGTTAGTTGGATTGGTCAAGGGGCACTGGTTTGGTTGGGTTTTGGAAAGGTGTGATCTTCACATATGTTAAAGATTCAATTTTGAATTGTGATTTGAATGAGGTTGCCAAATGTTTCTGCAAGTTTGAAAGGTGGGCTTTGATTCACTTGTACTTGGTCTTATAAGGGGTGAAAAGAATTGGAAAAGTTTATGTTTGAAATCTTGGACTAGAAACACTCAAAGTGACCTAGTGAGCAAGATTGGAAAAATGACCATTTGCCTTATTTGATTTGTTTTTGATTTTCTCTTGATTTGTTTCTGCTTGGAAATGTTTTAGATGATGTTATTTTCCTCTTTAAACCATTCCTTGCTATTTAGGTTAATCACTCAAGTCCATTCATGCATTCACCAAATCATCACATACACACATGCCTCCATTTGGTTTTTATTTAATCAAAGTTTTTGTTAACCCTAACTTTAGTGATTAGAGTTTGATGATCATTGTTTCATATTTTTGGGATGTTACAAACCTTCCCTCCTTAAACAAAATCTCGTCCCGAGATTTGAGAAAGAAGGAAAAATATTACCTAGGATTTAAAGAGATCGGGAAACTCTGTCCTGATGTGATCTTCTCGCTCCCAGGTAGCTTCTTCTTCAGTGTGGTTGCTCCACTGAATCTTGAGAAACTTGATGGTTCGGGTTCTGGTGGTTCTGAAAGCTTCTTCCAAAATACAGATGGGTACTTCAGGATACGTCAGGTCATCGTTGATCTCTATGGTCCGGTGATTGATGTTCTTGAAAACTTCAGTCTTCTCCGGAACTTCAAGGCATTTGCGAAGCAATGATATATGGAACACATTGTGCACTACTGACATTTCCTTTGGCAGTTCCAATTGATACGATACTTCTCCTCGACGATTCATAATCTTGAAGGGTCCGATATATCTGGGGCTAACTTTCCTTTGAGCTGGAAACGCTGCATTCCCTTCAAAGGCGACACTTTGAGATACACAAAATTTCCGATATTGAAAGCGAGGTCTCGACGTCTCTTGTCGGCATAACTCTTCTGTCTTGACTGGGCGGTCTTGAGGTGCTCACGAATCTTGTGAACTTTCTCTTCTGCTTCTCGTAAGATGTCGGGTCTGAAAATATGACTCTCTCCTACTTCCGACCAATTCAAAGGGGTACGTCACTTCCTACCATACATGAATTCAAATGGGGCCATTTGCAAACTAGCTTGATAACTGTTGTTGTAAGAAAATTCCGTGAAAGACAGACAGTCTTCCCATTTAGATCCATACTCTAGCACACATGCTCTCAACATATCCTCGAGTATTTGATTTACTCGCTTCGTTTGTCCATCGGTCTGAGGGTGATACGCTGTGCTGAAATCCAGTCGGGTTCCTAAACCTTCTTGGACTTTCTTCTAGAATCTCGAGGTAAACCGAGTTCCTCGATCTGATACGATGTTCTTGGGGACTCCCTGCAAACTGACGATTCTAGCGATGTACAATTATGCTAGCTTCGAACTCTGGTAAGTGGTCTTGACTGGTAGGAAATGGGCTACCTTGGACAATCTGTCAACTATGACCCAGATAGAGTAATTTCCCCTACTAGAAGTAGGCAATCTGGTGATAAACTCCATTCCAACTGAATCCCATTTCCATTCCGGAATTTGTAATGGTTACAACAGTCATGCGGGTCTTTGATGTCCCGCCTTGAATCTCTGACATATATCACACTTGGCGATATATCTTCCGATTACTCTCTTCATCTTATGCCACCAAAATTGCTCCTTCAAATCCTGATACATCTTTGTTCCTCCGGGGTGGATGGAATAAAGGGTATCATGGGCTTCTTTCAAAATAACTTCTTTCAACTCCGAATCTGTGGTACACAAAGGCGTCCTTTGTACCACAGAACTCCTTCTTCGTCTTCGGTGAATCTGGGTACTTTGCCTGTACCAATACGACGTTTGATTCCGTCGATACTAGCATTTCCTTTCTGCGCCTCCTTGATCCGACTGATCAAAGTGGGTGAAGTTCTATGCTAGCCAAAAATCCTTCACTTACTAATTCCAATCTAAAATCTTCCATCTCTTTGTGCAAACTTGGTTGCTCCTTCAAAATCATGGAGTTTAAGCGGCACGACAATCTGCTAAGGGCATCTTCTACCACATTGGCTTTACCGGGGTGATAGTTAATGTCCAGATCATAATCCTTGGTTAGCTCAATCCATCTTCTCTGCCTCATATTCAGCTCCTTCTGAGTGAATATATATTTCAGGCTCTTGTGATCCAAATAAATCTCACAACGGTTTCCCATGAGATAATGCCTCCATGTCTTTAGGGCTAGAACTACGGCTGCTAGTTCAAGGTCATGGGTTGGATAATTCTGTTCATGCTGCTTCAGTTGTCGGGACAAATAAGTTGCCTGCTTGCATTAGCACACATCTGAGACCAATCTTGGATGCGTCACATTACACATCGAAGGGCTTTGTGATATCCGACATGATCAAGATTGGGGATAAAATCAATCTCCTCTTGAGTTCCTGAAAACTTGCTTCACATTTGTCTGTCCATTCAAACTTCTTGTATTTCTTCTACAATTGGGTCATGGGTCTTGCAATACTCGAGAATCCTTCTACAAACTTGCGGTAGTATCCCGCTAATCCAAGAAATTCACGAACTTGGGTTTGAGTGGTTGGGGCTTGCCAATCTTCAACATCCTTCACCTTCGCAGGGTCAACGGCAATTCCTCCGGCTGATACAATATGTCCGAGGAATCCTACCTCTTGTAACCAGAATTCACATTTGCTAAACTTGGCATACAACTGATGCTCCCTAAGGGTCCCAAGAATGGTCCTTAGGTGTAGCTCATGTTCGTATTCTGATTTGGAATAAATCAGAATGTCATCGATAAAAACAATGACAAACTTATCCAGGAAGTCCATAAAAATCTTATTCATGAGGTTCATGAAATAAGAGGGGGCATTGGTTAGTCCAAAAGACATGAAAGTATACTCGTATAATCCATATCTGGTGGTAAAGGCAGTCTTTGGAATATCCTCTACGCGAATCTTGAGTTGATGATAGCCAGTTCTAAGATCAATCTTAGAAAACACTTTGGCACCAGTCAACTGGTCAAACAGATCTTCTATCTTTGGAAACGGGTACTTGTTCTTGATGGTGACATCATTCAACTTCCGATAATCCGTACACAAACAGTTACCTCCATCTTTCTTGTCCACAAACAAAACAGGTGATCTCCATGGTGACGCACTTGGTTGAATCAATCCAATTTCCAGCATGGCATCCAGTTGCTTATTTAGTTCCACTAGTTCAGACGGGTTCATACTATATGGTCTTTGGGCTATGAGTCCAGTTCCAGGGATTAGTTCAATGATAAACTCGATATCCCGATCTGGGGGCATACCGGGCAAAACATCTAGAAATACATCGGGGTATTCACAGACTATCCAGACTTGGTCAATGGTGGGCTAGGCTAGACTCTTGTTGCACTTGAATTGACGGGGCAAGGTTTTAGATACATGTTCGACTGATATTCCGGATGTACTGGTCATGGTTATGGCTTTCTTGGCACAGTCAATTAATCCTTTGTGTTTGGACATCCAATCCATTCCTAGTACTACTTCCAAACCTTTAGTTCCGAGTACTATTAGATTAGCATAAAAATCTATGCCATGGATGCGGATAGGGACGACTTTGCAAATTTGTCTAGCTTTGGTGGTTGAACCAGGTATTTGAACAATCATAACATGCTTCAATTTGGTTGGTTGAATCTTACTAGTGCATGCAAATTTTTCAGTAACAAATGAGTGCGATGCTCCAGAATCAAACAACACTCTTGCAAGTACTGAGTTAACAGAAAACATACCTAGCACGACATCTGGCGCTTCTTGGGCTTCTTCAGCATGCATGAGAAAGAGACGGCCGTTGCGGTTGAGCGAGTTCCCTGGGGCAAACCTTCTTCCAGGCTGAACATGACGCTGCTGCTGAGCTGGGGCATTTGCATTGGGGGCTGCGGCAATCTTCTTGGGGCATTCATTGGAATAGTGACCCTTGGTTCCACATTCATAACAAGTCACTTGGGACTTGTCCTTTGCTGCAATAGGCACAACATTGCTTCGAGTCCTTGGGGCAGTGTTGGTGTTGGTGGCGGCATTTTTGTTGTTGAACTTAGGTGGTGCATGGTTGAAATTGTTGGGATTGCCGGGGTGAAGGGTTTCGCAGCATAGTAAATCAAAATTTTCTATGGAAGCGAACAGAGGGAAAGCCAAGATCTAATCTAGAAGATGCAAACAACGAGAGAGATTGGATTAGATCTTCATACCCTTGAAGATTCGCACAGCGGAACGTTCGTCGGAACGTGGGTGATGTAGTCGTACTCGCTTCTCCTCCTCGCGATCCGATCCGATCTAGCACCACAAGTGGCGGTGCCTCCGTGAGATGCACACGTGCAGCACCTCGACGTCTCCTCCTTCCTCGGACCAGCAAGTATGGTGGAGAATTTCTGCTGCAGGGCTTCGCCTACAAACAGTCGGGAGGGAGAGAGGAGGGCCAGCAGGGAGGCTAGGGCTTGGAGGAAGGTGTGTGTAGGGAGGGGGGCGCACCAGCCCTCTATTTATAGAGGGGGGCGCCCAGCCCTAGCCTCTCCTCCAAGCCTATCTCTAGTTTAAACAATTTAAACTCTCCCTTATCTAGAAATCCTATCTTATCTTATCTCTAGTTTAAACGATTTAAACTCTCTAGGATCAGCTGGGCCCTATGGGGCCTTGTGCCCCTGGCCCAATGCGGCCAGGACACTCCCTCATAGGCCCATGCCCCCTCCCGGAAGGTGGGGCCACGTTGGTCCCCTTCCAGAAGGTTCTAGAAGCTTCCGGTACAATACCGATTAACCCGGAACAATTCCGAACTCCAAAAACTGCACTGCCTTATATGAATCTTATTCTCCGGACCATTCCGGAACCTCTCGTGATGTCCCAGATCCCATCCGAGACTCCGAACAAAAATTCATAAACCAATTATCCAATCTATCCTAGCGTCGAGACACGTTAAGTGTGTGACCCTGCGGGTTCGAGAATATGCAGACATGATCTTCTATCAATAATCAACAGCGGGGTCTGGGCACCCATATTGACTCCCACACATTCATCGATGATCATATCGGATGAACCACGATGCCAGGATTCAATCAATCCCATATATATATTCCCTTCGTCTCGCGATATTTTACTTGCCCGAGATTCGATCGTCGGTATCGTCATACCTAGTTCAATCTCGTTCACAGCAAGTACTTTACTCGTTCCGTAATCCGATATCACTTTGTGATTAACTCCTTAACCACATGCTTGCAAGCGGTGTTGATATCGATTACCGAGTGGGCCCGAAGTATATCTCTCCGACTTGGGAGGGACAAATTCCATCTCGATACATACAACCCAACAGATACTTTCCGATCACCTGAGAGACACCTTTATGATCACCCTCTCATAGGATGACGTTTGATGACCTCAAAGCTTTCTTCCGATACCAGGGAGTTGCATTATCTCATGGTCTAAGGAATACAATATTTGACATAAGAAAAGCTTTGCAAAGACGAACACGATGACACGATCTAATTACTTCGCTTAGTTTGGGTCTGTCCACCATATCATTCTCCCAATGATATGATCTCATTATCAATTGACAACTCATGTCTATGGTTAGGAAACCTTAACCATCATTGATCAATGAGCTAGTCCATAGAGGCGTACTAGGGACACGGTGTTGTTCACAAACCACACAAGTATTAATGTTTCCGCTTAATACAATTCTAGCATGGAATATAAACTTTATCATGAACAAGAATTATAATAATAACATCTTTATTATTGCCTCTAGGGCATAATTCCAACAGTCTCCCACTTGCACTAGAGTCAATAATCTAGTTTACATTTGGCAACAATCTCACACCCATGGCACTGAGGTGCTGATCATGTTTTACACGTGGAAGAGGTTTAGTCAATGGATCTGCGACATTCAGATCTGTATGTACTTTGCTTATCTTCAGATCTTCATCTGCTATATAATCTCGGATTATATGATACTTGCGGTTGATATGCTTGGTCTTTGGATGATATCTTGGTTCCTTAGCGAGTGCTATGGCGCCAGTGTTGTCACACAATATCTCCAGTGGGTCCAATGCACTTGGAACCACGCCAAGCTCAGTGATGAAGTTTCTGATCCAAACTCCTTCACTTGACGCTTCTGCAGCAGCCATGTATTCCGCTTCTACTGTAGATCCCGCGATCACGCTTTGCTTGCAGCTTCTCCAGCTCACAGCTCCTCCATTCAAAATATACACGTATCCTGTCTGAGATTTAGAATCATCCTTGTCGGTGTAGAAACTAGCATCGACGTAACCTTTTACGACGAGTTGTTCATCACCCCCATAGACTAAGAACATTTCTTTAGTCCTATTTAGGTACCTTAGGATGTTCTTCACGGCTGTCCAGTGTTCCACTCCTGGATCACTTTGATATTTGCTCGTCAAACTAAGAGCATTGGACACATCCGGTCTAGTACACAGCATGGCATACATGATGGAACCTATGGCTGAGGCATAAGGCACTTTGCTCATAGCTTCCCTATCATTTACCGTAGCTGGACACTGAGCCTTGCTCAATATCTTACCTGACAACATAGGCACTAAACCTTTCAATGCCTTATCCATTCTGAACCTTTTCAGAACTTTGTCTAGGTATGTACTCTGGCTTAAAGCTATCAGGCGTCTTTGTCTATCTCTATAGATTTTGATGCCCAATATATAAGCAGCTTCACCTAGGTCTTTCATTGAAAAACACTTGTTCAAATAACTCTTCACATCGTTAAGCATGTTGATGTCATTTCCAATAATCAATATGTCATCCACATATAGTACCAGAAACGTCACCGAGCTCCCACTCACTTTCTTGTAGATGCAAGCTTCGTAGCAATTTGGAACAAATCCAAAGCTCTTGATCACTTGATCAAAACGAAGGTTCCAACTCCGAGATGCTTGCTTCAGTCCATAAATGGAACGCTGAAGTTTGCATACTTTATCAGCATCCTTAGGATCGACAAAACCTTCGGGTTGCATCATATACAACTCTTCATCAATGTTGCCATTGAGGAAAGCAGTCTTGACATCCATTTGCCATATTTCATAATCATGAAACGCAGCAATTGCTAATAAAATCCGAATGGACTTAAACATCGCTACGGGAGAGAAAGTCTCATCGTAGTCAACACCTTGAACTTGTCGAAAACCTTTCGCAACAAGCCGTGCTTTATAGACGGTAACATTACCATCCGCGTCCGTTTTCTTCTTGAAGATCCATTTGCACTCAACGGCCTTTCGGTCGCTAGGAGGGTCCACCAAAGTCCATACTTGGTTTTCGCTCATGGATCCCAATTCGGATTTCATGGCTTCTAGCCATTTCTCAGAGTCTGGGCTCATCATCGCTTCCTCATAGTTCGTAGGTTCACTGTCTTCTACTAACAAGACAGTCAAGACAGGGTTGCCGTACCACTCAGGAGGGGCACGCGACCTTGTCGACCTGCGACGTTCAGTAGCAGCATCGTCCGAAGCTTCATGATCCTTGTCATTAGCTTCCTCTATTGTTGGTGCAGGCGGCACTGGAACAATTTCAGGTGCTGCGCTACTCTCCAATTCAAGAGAAGGTTCAATAACCTCGTCTAGCTCTACTTTCCTCCCACTCACTTCTTTCGAGAGAAACTCCTTCTCAAGAAAGGAACCGTTCTTTGCGACAAACACTTTGCCTTCGGTTCTGTGATAGAAGGTATACCCAATAGTTTCCTTAGGGTATCCTATGAAGACGCATTTCTCCGCTTTGGGTTCGAGCTTATCCGGCATCAACTTCTTGACGTAAGCTTCGCATCCCCAAACTTTAAGAAACGACAACTTAGGTTTAGCACCAAACCACAGTTCATACGGTGTCGTCTCAACGGATTTAGATGGAGCCCTATTTAAAGTGAATGCAGCGGTTTCTAATGCATAACCCCAAAATGATAACGGCAAATCAGTAAGAGACATCATCGATCGGACCATATCTAATAGGGTTCGATTCCGGCGTTCAGACACACCATTGCGCTATGGTGTTCCGGGTGGCGTGAGTTGTGAAACGATTCCACTTGCTTTGAGATGCGTGAGAAAATCATAACTCAAATATTCGCCCCCACGATCGGATCGTAGAAACTTAATCTTTCTGTTACGATGGTTCTCCACTTCATTCTGAAATTCTTTGAACTTTTCAAACGTTTCAGATTTATGTTTCATTAAATAGATATACCCATATCTACTTAAGTCATCGGTAAAAGTGAGAAAATAGCGATATCCACCACGCGTCGAAACACTCATCGGTCCGCATACATCGGTATGTATGATTTCCAACAAGTCCGTTGCTCGCTCCATCATACCGGAGAACGGGGTTTTGATCATCTTGCCCATGAGGCATGGTTCGCATGTGTCAAATGATTCAAAATCAGGAGACTCCAAAAGTCCATCAGAATGGAGTTTCTTCATGCGCTTTACACCAATATGACCTAGACGACAGTGCCACAAATAAGTAGTATTATCACTATCTACTTTGCATCTCTTAGCCTCAATGTTATGGATGTGTGTTTCATCCCTTTCGAGATTTAGAAGAAATAAACCATTTACAAGAGGTGCATGACCATAAAAGATGTTACTCATACAAATAGAACAACCATTATTCTCCGATTTAAATGAATAACTGTCTTGCAATAAACACGAACCAGAAATAATGTTCATGCTCAACGCAGGCACATAATAACATTTATTAAGGTTTAAAACTAATCCCGAAGGTAAAACTAAGGAGAGCGTGCCGACGGCCATCACATCAACTCTTGATCTGTTGCCAACGCGCATCGTCACCTCATCCCTCGCAAGCCGCTGTCTATTCCGTAGCTCCTGTTTCGAGTTACAAATATTAGCAACTGAACCGGTATCAAATACCCAGGCACTACAACGAGGGCTAGTAAGGAAAACATCAATAACATGTATATCAAATGTACCTTTGATGGTGCCAGCCTTCTTGTCCGCTAAGTACTTCGGACAGTTGCGCTTCCAGTGACCCTTGTCCTTGCAATAGAAGCACTCAGTGTCCGGCTTAGGACCAGACTTGAGCTTCTTCTCAGCAGGGCAACGCGCTTGCCGCCGCCTTTCTTGAAGGGCTTCTTTGCACCTTTACCTTTCTTAAAGGAGGGCTTGTTGACCATCAACACATGATTATCCTTTTTGATGTCCACCTCCGCAGCCTTCAGCTTTGCGAAGAGCTCGGTGATCGTATCAGTGGAACCAATCTGATTGTGAGTCACTACAAAACTTTTGTAGCTGGGAGGGAGTGATTGCAGAACCCTGTCAATCTTGAGCTCCTCTGGAATCTTGCAGTCCAGTTGCTCAAGGCGTTGAGTGTAGCCCGACATCTTAATGGCGTGCTCACTAACGGAACTCCCTTCCTCCATCTTGCAGTTAAAGAACTTCTCAGAGATCTCATATCTCTCAGAACGGGCCTGAGTCTGAAACATGGTTTTCAGCTCCTCGAGAATCTCAAAGGGCCCGGGATAGTTTTCAAAACGATTTTGAAGTTCCGGTTCCATAGCAAACAACATGGTGCTCTTAATCACACTATAATCATCTTTGCGCGACTGATAGACAGCTTTCTCATCAGCCGGCGCAGTTGCAGCAGGGGGGTTACCTAACGCTTTCTCAAGGACATAGTCCTTTTGTCCGCCAGACAGAATGATTCTTAGATTGCGGAACCAGTTGGTGAAGTTAGACCCATTGTTTCTAAGCTTTTCTTTCTCAGCAAAAACGTTGAAGTTGAAGTTGGACTTGGCCATGTGATCTACAGTATTTGCAAGTACAATTTAGACTATGTTCATGATAAATAGTTCAACTTAATCAAATTACTAGATGAACTCCCACTAAATTCAACATCCCTCAAGTTGTTTAGTGAACACGATCCAAATTCACCACACCTAATCCGATCATCACGAGAAGAGATGTGGTTTCAATGGTGGACAACAAAGTGTCGATCATATCATTCATATGACTCATGCTTAACCTTTCGGTTCTTGTGTTCCGAGGCCATGTCTGTACATGCTAGGCTCGTCAAGCTAGACCCAAGTATTTCCGCGTGTGCAAAACTGGCTTGCACCCGTTGTATGTGAGCATAGAGTCTATAGCACCCGATCATCACGTGATGCTTGGACACGACGAACTTTCGCAACGGTGCATACTTGGGGAGAACACAGTTTTATCTTGATCTTTAAGTGAGGAATCATCTTATAATGCTACCGTCGCGATCTAAGCATAATAAGATACATAAAAGGATAAACATCACATGCATATAACTTTATGTGACATGGTATAGCCAATCTTCGCGCAATGATCTCCATCTTGTGCGTTCCGGTATGATCTCCATCACTCCACCATGATTGCCTCCACCACGAATAGCAACTACAACTATTGCTAACTACTTAGCGATAAAGTAAAGCTATTACATGGCGTATAAGAAGTTGACTCGCAGGTCATACACAATTATAAAGACAACCATATGGCTCCTGCCGGTTGTGTACTCATCGACATGCAAGTCGTGAAACATTACAAAACATGATCATCGCATACAATATACACATCACATCTTGGGCCATACCATATCACAGAAAACACTCCCTGCAAAAACAAGTTAGACGCCTCTACTTTGTTGTTGCATGTTTTACGTGGATTATGGGAGTAGATGCTAAGAACGATTCTTACCTACGGAAATCCACAACAGTGATATTATGGTTGCCAAACTCCGGTGTTAATCCCATGACAACTATAGTGAGAGAAACTGACATCCACCAGCCGCATGTGTGGAACAAGCCACACGTCAAGTGCGGAGCCGGTCTCGCGAACGACGTCGCGTAAGGTTGGCCTGGACCGCTTCAATCTCACTATCCCGCGCCATAAGAAGAACACAAACAAGAGGCTTGCAATAGAAAACATCAACGCCCGCAACAACCATGTTGCGTTCTACTCGTGAATCACATCTACGCATAGATCTAGCTCTGATACCACTGAAGGGTTTTGCAGCATAGTAAATCAAAATTTTCTACGGAAGTGAATAGAGGGAAAGCCAAGATCTAATCTAGGAGATGCAAACAATGAGAGAGATTGGATTAGATCTTCATACCCTTGAAGATTCGCACAGCGGAACGTTCGTCGGAACGTGGGTGATGTAGTCGTACTCACTTCTCCTCCTCGCGATCCGATCCGATCTAGCACCACAAGTGGCGGTGCCTCCGTGAGATGCACACGTGCAGCACCTCGACGTCTCCTCCTTCCTCGAACCAGCAAGTATGGTGGAGAATTTCTGCTGCAGGGCTTCGCCTACAAACAGTCGGGAGGGAGAGAGGAGGGCCAGCAGGGAGGCTAGGGCTTGGAGGAAGGTGTGTGTAGGGAGGGGGGCGCACCAGCCCTCTATTTATAGAGGGGGGGCGCCCAGCCCTAGCCTCTCCTCCAAGCCTATCTCTAGTTTAAACAATTTAAACTCTCCCTTATCTAGAAATCCTATCTTATCTTATCTCTAGTTTAAACGATTTAAACTCTCTAGGATCAGCTGGGCCCTATGGGGCCTTGTGCCCCTGGCCCAATGCGGCCAGGACACTCCCTCATAGGCCCATGCCCCCTCCCGGAAGGTGGGGCCACGTTGGTCCCCTTCCGGAAGGTTCTAGAAGCTTCCGGTACAATACCGATTAACCCGGAACAATTCCGAACTCCAAAAACTGCACTGCCTTATATGAATCTTATTCTCCGGACCATTCCGGAACCTCTCGTGATGTCCCGGATCCCATCCGAGACTCCGAACAAAAATTCATAAACCAATTATCCAATCTATCCTAGCGTCGAGACACGTTAAGTGTGTGACCCTGCGGGTTCGAGAATATGCAGACATGATCTTCTATCAATAATCAACAGCGGGGTCTGGGCACCCATATTGACTCCCACACATTCATCGATGATCATATCGGATGAACCACGATGCCAGGATTCAATCAATCCCATATATATATTCCCTTTGTCTCGCGATATTTTACTTGCCCGAGATTCGATCGTCGGTATCGTCATACCTAGTTCAATCTCGTTCACAGCAAGTACTTTACTCGTTCCGTAATCCGATATCACTTTGTGATTAACTCCTTAACCACATGCTTGCAAGCGGTGTTGATATCGATTACCGAGTGGGCCCGAAGTATATCTCTCCGACTTGGGAGGGACAAATTCCATCTCGATACATACAACCCAACAGATACTTTCCGATCACCTGAGAGACACCTTTATGATCACCCTCTCATAGGATGACGTTTGATGACCTCAAAGCTTTCTTCTGATACCAGGGAGTTGCATTATCTCATGGTCTAAGGAATACAATATTTGACATAAGAAAAGCTTTGCAAAGACGAACACGATGACACGATCTAATTGCTTCGCTTAGTTTGGGTCTGTCCACCATATCATTCTCCCAATGATATGATCTCATTATCAATTGACAACTCATGTCTATGGTTAGGAAACCTTAACCATCATTGATCAATAAGCTAGTCCATAGAGGCGTACTAGGGACACGGTGTTGTTCACAAACCACACAAGTATTAATGTTTCCGCTTAATACAATTCTAGCATGGAATATAAACTTTATCATGAACAAGAATTATAATAATAACATCTTTATTATTGCCTCTAGGGCATAATTCCAACACGGGGTTGTTGTGGTTTCCTCCGGGCCTTGGGTTTCCACGGTTGGGATAGGTCGGACGGTTCACCGGGGGTCTGTTGGTTCTTGGGGCAAATCCTGGAGATGGGTTGGGGCGATACTTTGGTGTATGGTGGGTTCCTGGTTGATGCATCATACGATGCTTGCGGTTCTCATTAGCTTGGTTGATCTTCCCTTCCATCTGAATGGCAGAGTCCACTAAAGCTCCAATATCTGCAAAGGGGATGTTGACTAACACCGTCTGCATCTCATCATGCAGACCATTCAGGAATCTCTCCTTCTTCTTGGCTTCAGTATCTATCTCATCCGGAGCATACCTAGCCAATGACAAGAATTTGTCACGGTATTCCACTACTGCCATCCTTCCTTGCTTCAGTTCCCTGAATTCATCTCTCATCCTCTTGATCAAACCCGGTGGCACATGGGTTCTGCTGAACTTGACTTTGAACTCCTCCCAAGTCATCAGATGACCTCCTGTCATTGCGCGAATGCTGTTCCACCATGCTCTTGCATCTCCGGCCAGATAGTGGGTAGCAAACAACACTTTCTCGTTGGCTTCCACTCCGGCAACTTCTAGATTGTTCTCCATGGTTTGCAGCCAATCATATGCATCTAGGGGCTCTTCCGACTTAGTGAAAATAGGTGGATTGGTGTTCTAGAAATTCTTGAGCTTAGATCCATGGTTGTCCTGATTTCCATGGCCTTGATTGTTGTTGTCCATCTGAGCTATCTGCTGAAGGGTGGCTAAGTTGGCTTGACGTTTGGCTCTTTCAGCTTCGCGGTCAGAAACCAACATTTGCAAGATCTGCAACATCGGGTCCAGGTTGAGTTGCTTCCTCCTCTAGGCATCTGAAGATTGAGATAGATCATGAGAAAAGAGGGAAATTTCTAAGGTTCAGGGTTGGGTGTTTGAAAAGTTTTCAAAGTTTGACTTAGATTTTTCTAGCAACTTGCTTTTCATTCATTCTTTCATTCATAGCACACGATACAAACACACACCACAACAAAGGAAAACAGATGGTTTTAAGAACCATTCTGAGAAGCTACGATAGAGTGGGACCGAATACAACTCACTAACGCTAGTGCTCAAGTGCTACTACTCCTCGGAATCAGTGTCCTCATCATCATCATCGATGAAGGCAAAGTCATCCTCATCGGTGAAGAAGTCCATGGCCTGATCCTCCATAAAGTCATCATCATCACTGAGATAGGAGTGGGGGTCTCCATGAATGTCTTCCCCTGCATTCTCCCTCTCCTCCAGCTGCATGTCTTTCTCGTGGATGGTCTCCTCCAAATCCGAGATCCGATGGCGAAGACGGGCAATGATGTGATCCTTCTTGTCGAGCTGACGGTGACGGGACTTGCGATTCCTCACAAGCATGGCAATAGTTAGATCCTTCTTGACAGCGAGGGCATAGTTGTGGTTGGCATAGGAACGTACATTGTCCAACTCTTTCTGACGATCATACATCATGAAGTTGAGGTGGTCCAATTGACACTTCAGCTCGTGGTGGTATGGGGCCTCCAGTGGTTGTCCCATAACATCACGCCTTGGGTAGAACTCAAAGCGGGTCCCCTTGATCTGATTGATACTCTGCCCACACAGACGGGCAAGAGCTTCCTGCATGGCCTTGGCAAGTCCATCGAGCCAGTTGTTCTCTCTTAAGGTGAACTAAATTCCCTCTGCAGTGGGGGGTTCAATCTTTCCTCGGAGACTTGCAACAACTATCCACTGCAGATCTTCTCCTTCTTGATCATTGAGCTGAGCTCCGAAGAACTCGGGGTGCGGACGCTCTAGCATCTCAGACGGCTGGTCCAAGTCACGCTCAAAGACGAGGTCTCCTCCATTCCCCAACTGATAAAACTTGTTGTACTTCACGTCCATCTATAAGAATATAGGATGAGTAAGTTAGTAGAGCGATCAAGTGTGTCAATTTTTTATATAAGTTTGTAAAAAAAATTGAGGAACATGAATTTTCTTGAAAGAATCCAAGTGATAAGAATGAGAATAAGTTTTTTTAAATACTCCCTTCCTTTGGTTTTGAAACTAAGTTTTTGATTCAAACGTCCATTCTAAACTAGGGTCTCCTATGGTCAGGATGGCTCTGATACCAACTTGTCAACACCCGGATTTTTAATCACATATGCATGTGATGCCATACATCGCAATCCCAGGATTACCATTTTTGCGAGACATAACAGATTGGATATCATAGTACATCATCCATTACAAACCATACATAAGTTCTTACACAAATAAGGATCTCATGATCCAGTTCTTAATACAATTCAAGAAGTGGAATAATGTAATAGTAACAAAAGCGTAGGCGAAGCTCCATCTTCAGGGTCACAGGCAATGCTGACGATGGGAGATGATCCTAGTTGTCATAACCTTCCTGCTGTCCCTCTTCCTGATACTCCTCTTCATAGTCTGGCCACGGGAATAGCCAGGGACAAAGCCATGAGTACTCTTTAAGTACTCGCAAACTAATACTAACAAGTGAAGGGGTTTTGAATAGGATATACTAAGCTCTAGGGTTGTTTTGCAAAGAGCCAGATTTACCTCTACTAAGTTCAGAAGCAAAGAAAGCTAGTTGAAAGTTTTATAACACCTAAGTGGGAACTTGAATTTCATATCACAACTCTGTTGTGGTCAAGTCAAAGTCACAAATCATTTCACAAGTCCTTTTGAAAAACATCTGACGGGGGACTAGTATGGCCACTCCAACTGTCCATAACCGCGAACGCGGCTATTCGAATAGTTTGACATTCCGCAGAGATTATACACTTTCACTGTTAGAATTATGCCCTAGAGGCAATAATAAATATGTTATTATTATAATTCTTGTTCATGATAAAGTTTATATTCCATGCTAGAATTGTATTAAGCGGAAACATTAATACTTGTGTGGTTTGTGAACAACACCGTGTCCCTAGTACGCCTCTATGGACTAGCTCATTGATCAATGATGGTTAAGGTTTCCTAACCATAGACATGAGTTGTCAATTGATAATGAGATCATATCATTGGGAGAATGATATGGTGGACAGACCCAAACTAAGCGAAGCAATTAGATCGTATCATTGTGTTCATCTTTGCGAAGCTTTTCTTATGTCAAATATTGTATTCCTTAGACCATGAGATAATACAACTCCCTGGTATCGGAAGAAAGCTTTGAGGTCATCAAACGTCATCCTATGAGAGGGTGATCATAAAGGTGTCTCTCAGGTGATCGGAAAGTATCTGTTGGGTTGTATGTATCAAGATGGAATTTGTCCCTCCCAAGTCGGAGAGATATACTTCGGGCCCACTCGGTAATCGATATCAACACCGCTTGCAAGCATGTGGTTAAGGAGTTAATCACAAAGTGATATCGGATTACGGAACGAGTAAAGTACTTGCTGTGAACGAGATTGAACTAGGTATGACGATACCGACGATCGAATCTCGGGCAAGTAAAATATCGCGAGACGAAGGGAATATATATATGGGATTGATTGAATCCTGGCATCGTGGTTCATCCGATATGATCATCGATGAATGTGTGGGAGTCAATATGGGTGCCCAGACCCCGCTGTTGATTATTGATAGAAGATCATGTTTGCATATTCTCGAACCCGCAGGGTCACACACTTAACGTGTCTCAACGCTAGGATAGATTGGATAATTGGTTTATGAATTTTTGTTCGGAGTCTCGGATGGGATCCGGGACATCACGAGAGGTTCCGTAATGGTCCGGAGAATAAGATTCATATAAGGCAGTGTAGTTTTTGGAGTTCGGAATTGTTCTGGGTTAATCGGTATTGTACCAGAAGCTTCTAGAACCTTCCGGAAGGGGACCAACGTGGCCCCACCTTCCGGGAGGGGGCATGGGCCTATGAGGGAGTGTCCTGGACGCATTGGGCCAGGGGCACAAGGCCCCATAGGGCCCAGCCGATCCTAGATAGTTTAAATCGTTTAAACTAGAGATAAGATAAGATAGGATTTCTAGATAAGGGAGAGTTTAAATTGTTTAAACTAGAGATAGGCTTGGAGGATGGGCAAGGGCTGGCCGCACCCCCCCTCTATATATAGAGGGCTGGTGCGCCCCCTCCCCCCCCCCCACATACACACCTTCCTCCAAGCCCTAGCCTCCCTGCTGGCCCTCCTCTCTCCCTCCCGACTGTTTGTAGGCGAAGCCCTGCAGCAGAAATTCTCCACCATATACACCACGCCGTCGTGTTGTAGATCCAATCTATCTCTCCACCATACTTGCTGGTCCTAGTAAGGAGGAGACGTCGAGGTGCTGCACGTGTGCATCTCACGGAGGCACCGCCACTTGTGGTGCTAGATCGGATCGGATCGCGAGGAGGAGAAGCGAGTACGACTACATCACCCACGTTCCGACGAACGTTCCGCTGTGCGAATCTTCAAGGGTATGAAGATCTAATCCAATCTCTCTCGTTGTTTGCATCTCCTAGATTAGATCTTGGCTTTCCCTCTGTTCGCTTCCGTAGAAAATTTTGATTTACTATGCTGCGAAACCCCTTCAGTGGTATCAGAGCTAGATCTATGCGTAGATGTGATTCACAAGTAGAACGCAACATGGTTGTTGCGGGCGTTGATGTTTTCTGTTGCAAGCCTCTTGTTTGTGTTCTTCTTATGACGCGGGATAGTGAGATTGAAGCGGTCCAGGCCAACCTTACGCGACGTCGTTCGCGAGACCGGCTCCGCACTTGACGTGTGGCTTGTACCACACATGCGGCTGGTGGATGTCAGTTTCTGTCACTATAGTTGTCATGGGATTAAAACCGGAGTTTGGCAACCATAATATCACCGTTGTGGCTTTCCGTAGGTAAGAATCGTTCTTAGCATCTACTCCCATGAGCCACGTAAAACATGCAACAACAAAGTAGAGGCGTCTAACTTGTTTTTGCAGGGAGTGTTTTCTGTGATATGGTATGGCACAAGATGTGATGTGTATATTGTATGCGATGATCAAGTTTTGTAATGTTTCACGACTTGCATGTCGTTGAGTACACAACCGGCAGGAGCCATATGGTTGTCTTTATAATTGTGTATGACCTGCGAGTCAACTTCTTATACGCCATGTAATAGCTTTACTTTATCGCTAAGTAGTTAGCAATAGTTGTAGTTGCTATTCGTGGTGGAGGCAATCATGGTGGAGTGATGGAGATCATGCCGGAACGCACAAGATGGAGATCATTG